>WUAW01005728.1:14179-29279 GCA_017165845.1 Thaumetopoea pityocampa | reverse complement strand
TTTTTTTAGTCTTTGTTAGTCATCTGGTAATTGATATCAAACGTTAATGCGTTATTCAGACGTATCCATAAACAGTTTTCTCCTCCCTGTCCATGTTTTATGTGAAGTAAAACAGTATGTTCCGACTGGGGTCTGTAAGACACTCGTCTCAAGGATAATGAGGTCTAACAAAGGCGAACAAAGACTAAAATAATTATTTTCTTTTGATTACAGTTTATAAAATCATAATTAGAGATTTTTTTTTTATTATTGGAAGCGTTGTTAAGTGTTGTTGGGTTTTATAACGTAATACTATAAATATTACATAAGTATTGCTAAAATAACAGAAAATATTGACATAGGAGACGTCATTAACTAAAGTTGGATAAACAAGCGCCGAGTGAACACTCAAAGCCATCCGAAACTAACCGTGTCGCCTCAGTAAATATATCTATTTCAACTCGAATTCACTCAACAGCTAAACGTATGTTCCTTAAATGTTTTCCCTATTTCAATGTATGATTGCTGCCATGTAATTGTTTTTTTTTTTCAATATATATTAATTCTCTCTTTGTAATTCTCTCTTATTATTTACTCAGTACTAATGTGATTATCTCGTTTCCCACGGGGGCGAAAAGTGGACTATGGCAATCCACCATGCTCTTAGCAAGTGGAAAGAAGTGGTCTCTGCCTACCCCAATTCTTCGGTAGTATAGTGGTCAGTATACCCGCTTGCAACGCGGGAGACCGGGGTTCGATTCCCCGCCGGAGAGCCAGGGAAAAGGGCGTGAGTATATGTATGTATGTATGTATGTACTAATGTGATTATATAATTGAATCTTTGTTTATTGTATACAACTGCTTTTTCCGCTGCTACCTAACTATTTTTATATTGGATGTAATTAATAAGCTAATAAGCCCATCTGAGGTTAATTAAATCAGCTAGTACAAAAAATGGATATCTGCAAAAGACAGAGTGAGTTGTCCTCATTTCTTAACACTTAAGGAGTGAGTTAATTTCCCAGTTGTATCTCAGAGGACATACGAGTACAGTTATCATCTAACCGAAGTACTGTAGCGAACGAACGAACACTGCTAGTTTACAATAGACTAATAAAATATCTTCTACCATAAAGTAAATATTTTCTTATTTATATTTTGTTTTAATCTATGAACTGAAAGGACATGTTTAAGCTCAAAAAAGCTTTTACTTAAGTGCCAGTTATCTGTTATTACTTTGACATTATGATAAAGCTTGCTCAGCCTTTTTATCTTACATTTGAACCCTGTGAAAAATCTCGTCAAATAATATCTCGTCTCGGTTCATTAATTTTTAACGACACAGCGGAGCGTGGATCTTGGCTGCTGACCGACATGTTCACTATCCTCAAAGATAAAAATCTTCAAGTAAATTTTCGTACAAAAGTACACATCTACTTTCTATTGGATATAATAGATTCATTATTTTACAACATAACTAATATATTCATGTTATTTCAATTAAATTACATATTTTGAAGGATCCTACACTTCCGTCTATAACATGTATGAATTTGTCGCTAGACTCTGTCTAAATCTTTTAATGTTTAGGCAAATGTATGGCAATTTAAATTAATAGATTACTTTAATTATAAAATAAACAATTTAATGTAATAATTATTATACTTTTCTCAAAGCGGAAAATACACAAGACATTAATTATGAAATGTTATGTAAAATAGTGTAAAAAATCGGTATTCATAAGGGTAGACAGAAGTAGTTTTGACGGTACCTACTAGAAATATTTATCTATATATACAAAATGGTTAAATGTGAAAATTTGTATATCAAAAATATTTAAAAAAAACACTACTCAGATTGAGTAATTAAGGACTTCTGACACCAAATCCGTCGATGTTTGTTTGTTTGTTTGCTCGAGTTTCACGCAAAAATCAGTGGGTAGATTTTGTTCAAACTATTATAGTCTTAAAGCTACTATTCCGACTTAAATACTGCAATATATTTCATCAAAATCGGTCCAGTAGAATTGAAGATCTCTGTTTTAGTAGTCGCGGTTGAGGTACGAGAGCTCAAGTAAAAGTGGTTCTTTGGCATCTATACTATTATAATACTATTATAAAATTGTTAAATATCAAATTTTTATAAATCAAAGATATTTAAAAACAAACTACTCAGTTCGTTAAGGGCTTCTGAAATCGAATCCGTCGATATTTGTTTGTTTGTTTGTTCGAGCTTCACGCAAAAACCAGCGGGTAGATTTTGATTAAACCGTTACAGTCTTAAAGGTACTGTTCTGACTTAATTAATGCGGCATGTTTCGTCAAAATCGGTCCAATAGAATTGAAGATACAGTTTGATCTCTGTTTTAGTAGCCGCCGTTAAGGAATGAGGGGTACCTGCCGGTTTTTGTGTGAAGCTCGAACAAACAAACAAACAAACATCGACTGATTCGGTTTCAGAAGCTCTTAATTAGTCGATCTCAGTAGTTTGATATTAAATATCTTTGATTTTTGAAAGTTGATACAAAGTATTATTACGACATTGTCTCATTAAAATTTCAACCAGCGGCACAAACCACAGGACACGCTCTGACGTACTCTGCCTGTGCAATATTCGAACATGGAATTTAAAACTTTGTCGCTTGCCAGATTTTCTTTTGTTTCCCTTTTTTTTTCTTTTTTTGCAGATTTTGTGTACGCTGTGCAAAACGAACTCGTTGGCACAAAGCCAACGAGTTCGTTTTGCACAGCGTACACAAAATCTGTACTAAAAAATATTTTACTGTTGCACCAGTTACAAAAACTGGTGCAACAGTAAAATATTTTTGATAAGAGAAAACATACCTATATAAAAATCTGATAATTAATAAATGTGAAAATGCATTTGTATGTGTGTTTATAATGTCTGTATGGTTCAAACAATGTACCAATTACATGTAATGACAATATAAAGACAGCGATTCTAAGGCAATTAGGNTCTTTTTTTGCAGATTTTGTGTACGCTGTGCAAAACGAACTCGTTGGCACAAAGCCAACGAGTTCGTTTTGCACAGCGTACACAAAATCTGTACTAAAAAATATTTTACTGTTGCACCAGTTACAAAAACTGGTGCAACAGTAAAATATTTTTGATAAGAGAAAACATACCTATATAAAAATCTGATAATTAATAAATGTGAAAATGCATTTGTATGTGTGTTTATAATGCCTGTATGGTTCAAACAATGTACCAATTACATGTAATGACAATATAAAGACAGCGATTCTAAGGCAATTAGGCTGCGATATCATCATGAAATTTGGTACACACATTGTCAAGCATACAGAAAAAGACATAGACAGGGTACCTTTTATTAAAAAAACTGTTCCCAAGGGTAAAAATAATTTAATATGGTCATGCGATATCAACGCGACCGAAGGCGCGAGTTATATATAAATTTAATTATGAGAGAATGTATGTCAATATAAGGACTAAATATATCGGCACAGAAAGCCGTCCTCGTACAATCAGTGATAACATGCGCATGCGCACATAACGACTACGAACCACAGCCTCGGATCAACTCGGTCGAACGCCGGTTGCGAGTTCTCGCGTTTTGTCAATAAAACTTCGTAAATATTGTTTAGTGTGTAACACTAGGTCCAAAACTTATAATAAATAAACGATCTTATAGTATATCTGATTATATTTATTTTATTTGGATGCTGTGAGAATCAACTAAGAGATGTACAGGAATAACGGACAGTAGCGATATCTTGTTATTTAATCAAAATGTACTGCGATCTTGAAGACCTCTGCCAAGCGTGGAGTTAATGCCAAATCACTCTTATATAAAGAGTAGACCAATGTCCAGCAGTGGACTTCCAAGGGCTGATGATGTTTATTGATGCTATTTGTATATTTGGTTAGATAAATAATCAAATTTTTAATTGAAATTCTCAAATTAAAATTTTACTGAATATTGTAGATGCCAGCCTTATTCCTAGTGTCGAGCGTATATAATAAGTAACTGAGTCTCGGCGAGAGCCGGCCTCATGTACGTATCTATTTTGTAATATAATTCATGTACAACATCGTATCAATTTTATGGACAATTTCGTATTCTATTTATATGAATATATTTATTGTACCTACATATTTATGACAATATGATGATACATGACGTTAAATGGCAGTCGGTCATCTCATTCCAATCCTCAGTCACAACTCGCTCAGTCACGACGGCATAAAACAACCAGCCATACATGTATGAGATATACATTAACACGATTATAAAGTAATTCGTAGACGTCGTATTATAAAACTGATGATTTTTAGTTACGTCAGAGTTATTGTCAACCAGCGATATGTATTAAGAGCAATTACTGCTGGGGTGAAGAGGAAGATTTATTAAGTATACTTACAAAATATTTATTATTTTGTAGCTGCAATAAATATAACAAAAGCAAAAGTGCATCTGTCTGTCTCGTCTGAAGAGTGTGATCGGTTGTTTTGAAATTCGGCAGGAATCAGATATTACGCCAATTGTAATCACCGCATTATGAGCGAAGCTGCTGTGATCAACTGGTTTTCAATACATATTAATTTTATAAAAATTAGTAAATGTTATACATCCTAGACTAGTAATATATTTCCATATGAAACCTAGCGGTCCAAAGTTGGTCAGGCTTTTTTTTCAATTTGGTAGGCATTCCGATTCATTATAATTATTATAAACTAATGGAAATCCACTCCTGAACATGGGCCCCCTATAGAGTGGGGATGGGGGGTGTCGAATCTCCGGTTAACGCTTCTGCTTAATCTTGGTACATTTCTCTTCCTACCATACCCACGGAACGAGATGGAGTGACGCTATTGGTATAGTGGCAGAGACCCTGCTCTCTGTGTCAAAGATTTCGGGATTCGAATCCTGGTAGGGACAAATTTTGTGTAATGTACACAAATGTTTGTATCTGAGTCATTGACGTATTTATCTATTTATGTATTGTATTTATGTTGTCTAGTACCCAAGATATAGGGAATCCTAGTCTGGGGCTAGATCGATGTTTGTAAAAGTGTCCGGAATATTATTATCATCATCACGCCAGCGCCACACAGCAGATACATTTCCATATATCCAACTATCATTAGTTCCACTTCGTGTGTATTCTTTATAAAATTTGTTGTAATTGTCTGCGATACTCTAAAAGTGCACAGTATCATTGCACCATTATATCTAGCTATGAATCCAGTCCACCCAAAGGATGACTGGAAGAGATCGCGTATTGTGATAAGGTCACCCGTCCCGACGATGTACTTTCTATTTCTTGTTTATTATATTTGTGAAATTTGTTATATTGGTGTGCAAAAGAGTAGTCTATTCTATTCTACGATGTCGACCTATCTAGTTTAAACTAGTATATTTATCTCGTGAGGGTACCTGCATACCCACATGGTTGTGTGAAATCTATCGACCCCCACTAGGCGAGTGTGATAGACTAGCATAATCCTCATCCTGATTTATCTATGTATCTATATTTGTCTATTAATCATATGAGATCGTAAGGGAAAATATTTTCATGTATACTTTTCAAAAATACGAGTCAGAATTTAGTAAGAACCTACATACATAAAAGATTATAATGATGCCGAGTACAAATGTGTAATAGACTCATTATCAACAATCGGCAATTAATACAGCGTTCATTGTATGAGCTCCGCAAATCAAGCGGAAATAACCCAACGCGTGATTCACGAACCCTGGACCCCCTCACAAAACACTTGGTTTCATTTCTTTTTGTGCGTAAGTGCGCATCGATCAAGTTTATACACAAACGTAGGGATGTGTATCCAAACATTTCATAACCGACTCGTTTCAAGAGAAGCCGGTTATATTGGATATCGAAATTGTCAGCATACGTCGCGATATGGTTGGATTAATTTCATTTAAGTAGGGGAGGAAGTTTTATCATAGTGTATGAATTGAAATTTCTACTGATATGTGCATTACATACATTATTAATGTTATAAAATATATGAAATAATAATAAAAATAGCATTCTCACCTAAAATAATATGCATTTTGCATTCGTTTTGTCTTTATTATTTAACTAACATTATATTGACGTTTATCGTTTCAAAATTTATGAGTCTAATAGGTTTTCATGTCGTAAACTACTTGCGAACTACAATCTTTTTAACATCATTGCGAATTCAATGTAATTGAGGATCATTCCGGGGGTACGCTTAGGGATTCCCGCGCCGGCCCTTAACTGGAGATGCGGAAGTAATAACCTCGCAAAGATCAACCGCTCGGGTCACTAACCTTGTTGCCGTTATTACAAATAAAACTGAATTCTTCGGATAGTTATTCAGGCTATAAACGATGTGTGTATGATATTATGCCGCGAATGGCCGCCACATGTGACAAAATAGCAATGCGTTGACTTCGCCAACCACCAGATGTTATAAAATTTACTGCCTTACAGACGATTAACTCTAACATGTTGTTAATACTAATTAGCGAGTACAAAAATAATTCAAAAAATAAATTTAAGAATACAATCTTTCAAGAATCTTACCGGGTTCATCCTATCCATTTCCAACGCCGTCAAAATATAAATTGTTCACAAAATCTCTTAATAATGTAATACTAACTATAAGCACTATAAGCTTATGACTAACGCGAGTAACAAAGACACATAGCAAGGCAACACTGATCTTATAATAAAGTTTGCAAAATTATTATTATTAACGGCGTATAAAATTACAGCAAAACATGTATTGTCCATCAAAAAAGTTGGTGCTACCGCTCACTCGAGCGAACAAGGCACACCGCGTATGGTCCACGACAACCTCTAGGACACGCTTAACGACTAACACGAGAGCGTATCGAACAAGTCCGCGGGATAAACGTGAGGCGCGAGCCTTTGTTAAGTGCGGTTTAGATCCAGGGCGCCAGCTGTGATCAGCGAGCGCGCGTCTGTTCGCACGATCGATGCCGGCAAAAGATTTACATTTTCCATCGAGGAAATCGGGAAAGTTTGTCACGTGAGTGTGAGCGGGCGGCGAGCTCGGCGCGCCCGCTCGCCGGGAGTGCGCGGCGGCGAGTGCCGCGGCCGCCCGCCCTCCGCCAGTCCGCGCTACTAGCCGCTACACTACGCAGCGCCGAGCTGACGGCGACGTTACACGATCACCGATCATTGAAACTAATCTCGCAGCTTTCGACTTACTCGTGGAATATTATTAACGAGTACTGTGTGCTCATTACAAATCAATGCGCCATTATGATTTGGAGATTAAAATCAACAACATTATGGGAAAACTTCGAAGAGTGTACAACGCAAGAAGTCATACGACACAGCGCTGAAAGTACAGTTTTATGTTAAGATCGTTAAGGTATCGAATGGTGCGTTGTTAGGGGTGGTTAGGGTCGAGCAATGGCAGTAGAGGTGACGTGCGGGGCAGGGCGGCGTGAGACGTAGGAGTATCGATTTTGGTCACCCCGCCCTCTCCCCTAGCGTTGCGACAGTGTGAGTGCGCTGTGCGAGTCCTTACGGGAAGATCGTCGATTGTTTGTTGCGGGAAGCAGTGGCGAAATATTAACGAACGCTTGTAACTGCATGTATTAAGAAAATTACGCGCTAAAACACTGAATGACTTTCCATAAAGATATGACATGTTACTATATGTTTCTACACGTGCTAAACATGTACTTGTGTAGTCAATACAAGTTTTATTCTAAAAACGTCTATAAAAGTTACTCCCTAATATTTATGTGATTGTGATTTTAATTTCATTGGCTTTTCTTTTGCGTACAAATAACAATGCACGTTTACGTACCGATTAAATTCCGACACCGCAATTGCGTAATTAGTTTTCCTTTAAATTTCATTGATGTTGACGTGGAATATAAAGTTTTGATGGGCAGTCTATTAAAGTAATTAAAAATGATGCACAACTAACAGTAAAGAATCGTTACGTTACACCAATAAGTGATAGAGATACGGGCCGACCACTTGTGGAATGAGAGCCTCAGTCGACGCTATTGGATATAGATTTTCTTAGAACTTTATACTTCTCGTTTGTCTATTCACAAAGAGGTGCTAAGTTCTATTTATTATTTTTTAGTTATTTTGGTCTACAGAATAATGTAGATAACTAAAAATATATATAATTCATATTAAAAGGTTTGTAAAATGTTTATAAAAATAACGCGAAAACATTATTGAAAAAAAAAAAAAAACAAACCCGACACGTGGAAACTATTTTTTTTATATAATTTTGATATACCCAGTATCACNTGTTTGTCTATTCACAAAGAGGTGCTAAGTTCTATTTATTATTTTTTAGTTATTTTGGTCTACAGAATAATGTAGATAACTAAAAATATATATAATTCATATTAAAAGGTTTGTAAAATGTTTATAAAAATAACGCGAAAACATTATTGAAAAAAAAAAAAAACAAACCCGACACGTGGAAACTATTTTTTTTATATAATTTTGATATACCCAGTATCACTCTCACAGTTAAGACGCATCTAACGACACCTCTCTAGCTAAAATCGATCAAGCCGTTTAGGCTTTGGAGCGTGTCAAAGAAATATACATGCATACATACACGCTCGAAAAACATAACCCTCCTTCTGGTGCAGTCGGGTAAAAGGATAAACGTCTATTTTTTTATGTACATATTACACACCCAATTAAAAAAGAGGTCTACTGTAATATCTAATATATTTTTGGGACTTATTTCAAAGGGTTTTAAAATAACACCTTAAATATATCAAGCCTCTTACAGAATCATAGGTTAATAAAATATTGTTTTACTGTAAAGCTACAATTTTATGGTTTCAATTAAAGATTTCAAAGAGAGCGATTAAAGTGTATTATTCAGTAGACACGAGACTAGGCGGAGCATCCCTAAAAACCCTAAAATGCACAACCATTACCCGCCCGAAGCGATCACGGCAATGAATCTCGCACCCAGAGGGATCGTTTTAATTTGTGTTTTATTGCGCCTTAACGAGAGACGAGCGTGCTTGCAGTAATCGACATAAGTTATTAATAGCTAGAAAAAATTAAATGATTTCCATACTCTAAGACTCTGAAGAGTAGTTTAGTTGAAAACTGTTTGCTAGAAAAATATAATTGATTTCCATAATCTGTAAGTCCCGAAGACTTGTTTAGTAAAGTTATTTGCTAGAAAAAAATTGATTTCCATATTCAATAACAAACAAGAATTATTTGCTATAAAAAATAATTACTTTCATATTCTGAAATACCTTGAAGAGTTTTTTTACTATATACTGATAAAAATAGTCAAGAGATTATTGACTCTATGTGTCTGAGACGTATTCAAATCTCACATTAAGTTTTAACTGTTTGCTGCAGAACTGCTGCAGAGCGTATTTTGCAAGAACCTTTGTGCTTGATGGCCTCATGGAGCTGTACCGTTTCGATATTACAATTGTGGTCTTAAATTTCAATGCACAAAGACTCATATTAACAGAACAAATAAAAATTAATATATTTATTATTATAATTTTATTATAATTAGCATCAGCCTACATGCAAAATGTTATAATTTTTAGACGCAATCACGCAACTGAAACAAAGAAACTACATGGATACGCGTTGGACACGCACAGTATTCTATTTTTTAACGTGTCTTAATAACCCTTTGAGCCTAAAATGGCTTAGCTTACTCCAGTTCAAAACTATCTTTGTAATACTATCCTCACTAAAGTTAGAGTCGTCAGCACCAATAAAAATATGTATAAATATTCACATTCCTTGCTCGCAAATAATCTATACATACATATACATACATTTACGCCGATATACCGTAAGGGTAGGCAGAGACCATAGTACATGGATACATGGGCAGAAGCCACTTCTTTCCACCTGCTACGATTGTTTAATGTAGCAAAATGGCTATCCGCAGCTCACATTTTGCCCCCGCGGACAACGAGACGTGACGGGCCGCGAATCATGACGCCGCCGATATATAAGGTTCAAAAATGTTAAAGTTCCTCATTGCGTTCCCACTGTTTAGTAGAGAATAAAGGAAAGAGGATGAGACAGGAAAGGTGTATTGAGCAAGGAATATGGAATTTAGGAAAAGGACTACAGGATATAGGATACTACTATCTCGGAAGGAATAAGAGACAGTAGTAGCTCGGGGGTCAACGTTGCTTACCCGTATACTTATTTCGTCTATTTGCCGGACAGGCTAAAAGATTAAATACTCCCTGACCTGATAATCTATATATATGTATATATGAAATAATTTATGTATTCTTAATAATTATGTAAACTTACCTTTCGTCAACTTGCTGTAGTTGAGAAGGTTGCTGGTAATTGATGCGACGACCGTAGAGTGACGCCCCACCCTCAGACATGTAGCCATCCATAATGTCATTATTTCTGCCACAATCTATTTCACCAATATTAATGCGTCGCAAACAATCCCCGTCAGACATATAGCCCGAGGCAATTTCAAGATCGCAATAGTCAGGATTTGAGAAACCGGGACCGTAATTTATTCGATCACGCAATCCAATATTGTCTCTGCCAAAGTTAGCTTTTACCGTGTTAGCGTGATGAGGGTATCCGGGTATGTTCTTTTGCGTTAAGCTTGAGGTTCTCATAGGCAGTGTCAAATGACTGTTGTAACCACGTAAAAGAGGTCTCATAGGCATTACATTCATCATAGGATTTTCATCATCGCCTAGTGAGTTATCACGGCAGTGAGACGGTGTGCTGGATCGACTCTCATTTTCTATTCTCCTATTGATCTCCGTTAATGTTTTGTTGTGATCGAATGGTGATCTTGAAACAACATTATCAGAAATTCTTGTTTGTGCCGCTTCTTTCTCTGACATCTCAGCTTCATTTATAACTTCATTTATGTAAGTAGTATTCATATCTATTATTTTATTAGATGTTATACCACTAGATGTGGTTTTCGATATTTCAGAACCAGACTCACTTGATGGACGGTAAATAACGCTACTATCACTGGAATTCGAATGTTGACCTGTGGTACTATGTGTTGAATTTGAGTGAGAACTTTCAGACATCTGTGAAGAATTATTAATTCCTAAATTAACTATAGGCATTGGAGAAACTACTAACGTCTGTTTCTGTGATATATCTTTGCTTAAGTTTGACTGTTCTCTAGAAAATGGAAGTGCACTTATATTATTTGTAGAATTTAAACTAGAATTGCTTTGTATTGGGCTTAATTGACTATTTGTACTTTTATGTATAATATGTCTATCATCTTTAGAAATTTTAAAGGTTCCTTTAACTGCAGCTGTAGGTTTTGGAATACCAGTATGATTTGGGACACCAAAGCTTTGGCCTGGATTAGTTAAGTTTTTTGAAGAAGGTGATATATCTTCATGATTTTTAGTATCCGATGCATTATCTAATCTTTTTTCGCTTAGTTTTAATTGACTACCAGACAGCTTAACCATTTTTGAATGTGGGTTTCTTGAATGGTCATCGATCTGATTCAATTTTGTATTACTGACAGATTTAGGTGCAGCTAATTTGGATTCTTTATCACGTGCTGGTAGTTTTGGACTATTCTTAGATTTCTCGCTATTTGTTTTACCACTTTTATTTAAACTTGTGGAAGATTCTTTTGGAGCCTTAGAATTAATTAACTTAGATTTCACATTTTTTCCAGATTTGTCTTTCGACAGTGTATCGCTTTGTTGCCTTAAAGTTTTGGGTCCTGCAATACTAGATGATTTGATATGTGCATTTTGTGTATTAGAAGACTCATTAAGGCTTAAACTAGAATCAGATCTCTCACTTTTCGCCGAAGAGAAACCACTGGAAGAACTAGTTCGTTTTGATACTGCTGTACTTTTGCTACTCTGTTTTTCGTTACTGCTTAATTTATCTTTATTAAAAAGTTTTAATTTATCCAGCATGGAATGCTTTGTGGAAGGAGTTCCATTATGACTGGGCGGTGTTTGAGAATGTTGCTGAGTTTGTGATAACGTTGATGGTATTTTACTGCCAGATGTTAATAACGACGAGTTGGGTCGTGACCTGGAACAAATTATAACATAATCATTAATATAACTTATATTACTTAATTTTGAAGTAAATAAAGATTTTTCTTAAACATACTGCTAACAATTAGATTACTTTTAGGTTTTATAAGATTATTTTTTATTTAGTGATTTAGTGATGGACTAAAAGTTTGTTTCTTCTCATAGATAGTGTGAGAACTTTTCGAGGGATGCGCCGGTGCAATGAGCAGATAAAGTATCTTATGATTCAACCAAAATCTACTGTGATCTCCAAAACACCTGCTAAAATCTTCTTTTTTTTGTAGGAAGTCTGTGTTCAGCAGAGAACTGAACTTATATAAGTAGATGATGATAATGAACCTAAAGTAAATGAACTATCATCACCTCCAGTCCATATTTGTCCCCACTCTGTAGTGGGTTACATTATTGTGTTGGGTTACAGACGTTCTCAGATCAGGAGGGGGATTAGGCCGTCTATTTACTACGCTCGCTTACCTTTATATTGTAACACTTATGTTTGACAAATAAAATTGATTGATTGATTGATCGGTTAGACTTCACACACTTATGCGGGCATGAAGGGTTCCTCACGGTTTTCCTTCTCCGTTTAATATATTGGTGTCTACAATATAGTCTACATGAGTTCGAAATAGCTCTGTGGCATGGGACCGGGAACGAATCCACGATCTTTTGATCTCGAATCGTATCTAGTACCATTTGACTAGCAGTGTATTAATTCAATATATCGTAATGCAAATGTCACAGACTGAAGTCATGAGCTGCAGCGTTATCCTTCCATTCGATAAACATCTACTGCAGCCTCCAAAACGTCTACCAAACGTGAACATTATGGTAAATACTCCCTTTTATAAACAAGGCCTATGTACAACTGTTAATGGCCTAATGAATATATTACAAGTCAGCTGATAGTAGTAACGCAGTTTTTATTTGTTGCGTGTTGTTTCCAGGTACAGACTGCCGTACGTGCTGCTGTTCTTTCGCATCCTTCATCATGATTTTGCGAAAATAAGCCAACCTTACAAGCGCTCACTATTTTTAGTTATATTTTTCATAAGTAATTTCTTAAATTAAAAACTATTTAAGCCGTTTCGTTCTTGCACTATACAAACTGTAACTTAGTATAATTTGTTTATTTTATTTATTTACACTTTATACATTATATATGTAAAGGCAGACTTAATACCAAGGACATTTTCTACCAGTGAACCTTTCACTCGTGCAGAAATAATTAAATAGAACCAGCAGCAAATATAATCTTCACATAAGCCCCACATTTAGTAAATTAATAGAACATCTTGGAGATCACTGACGTTTGTTAAGAATAAGATAATGCAGTTGTCGATTATCCTGAAGAATCCGTTACCCATTTCCCTGAAGAATTCATCAACTGATTCTCAAGGGACCATCAGGGAGTGAAGGGCAAGTGTTATTGACACACAATAATAAAATAATCGCAATATATCATCATCATCATCAAGGCATCTACTGTCCCACTGGTCGGAAGGGGTCACTTCTCATAACGAGCGAGGTAAGGCTGCAGTCCATCACGCTACGGGTTGGCAGTTATATACATATGTATATATATATATTAGTGTTGTGTAGTTCCGGCATAATGATAGCGTCACTCGATCTATTCCCGTGGACGCTATCAGAGCTAGCTGAAGGAACGATAATTTCCAAAAGTGTTATATTGTATTATTCAATCAAAATCTACTGCGAAGATGCCTGCCAAGCGTGGAGATTATGGCATATCTCTTATCATCCTTTTTATGGAGGAAACCCATGTCCAGCAGTGAACTTGTAACATACATATCTATTAGTTAATTAGTAATTATATTAAATTTATGTACCATTTTAATTATTTATTATGTATTGCATTTTCATAATTACTCATTAAGTTAATAATACATCTACTTTGATATCACAGCATCATCCAAAGGTTGACTGGTAGATAATGCCCTATGCATTATTGTACTTTTACACGTTGTATATAAAGTATTAAATAAATAAATTAGCAATGTATTCTAATGACACAATCAACCATCTTAGAGATTATCATCTAAAAAAAATCTTAAAAAATATTTTTTTTTAATTAAACTTATACACTCCTAGGCAATATACAATTATACAATACAATTATATATAACACACATACAATTACACACATACAATTATATATAACAATATATAATTCGGGAGAGTCAGGGACACTACGAAATTGTTATAGCGCCACTATACGATGGCCCAGCGCTGACTCGGCGAGTTGCTCATGTGATGGTTGAAACGCAACTACACGATGGCAATGTTCAGTTGTGATCTCGTCGTTTTTCGAAATGGACGTGGAAGCTTTAGATGTTTGGGATTCCATAACACATTTTATCTGCGATATAGTTCTAAAAACTTTAATACTTCATTATGAAGCCACGTATTTAATACTTTTAAGAATATTTATTAACGTATAAAATAAAGCGTTAACGTCCACACATAACTGTATTCAAGCACGAACTGTGGAATGGGCCACGTATAGATGCGTAACGCCATCGTTGGCCCACTACCTTTGATGTGCGGACGAAAACACGACACTGCGGCCATTCCACTGCGTCATAAGCTATCCGACACCACTACACCCTCCACATGCTGCCGATTATAGTGGACTAACGCGATGGATATATAATGATAATACTACTATACTAATCTAACTTATGACAATAAAAAATATTATTATTGTAACAACACATCGTACCCTGATGAAGATGCTGGTGCTCTGGGTATAAAGCTCACGGCTCCGTGTCCGAGCGGGCTCGTCGAGCGGCTCGAGCTCGCCGACAGACCACTTTTACCACCTGCATTGAAACAATGGCAGACCATTAATGATTACATTATCTGTAGTCATGTAAACTATCGCAGCGGCGGGGTAAAGGTTAAAATCATTGCAGTACCTACTTATGTAATTTCTACAAGTATCCATATAGTATATGGTATTCTATTTACAATATTACATACATACATACATACACTCACGCCTTCTTCCCTGGCTCTCCGGCGGGGAATCGAACCCCGGTCTCC
>WUAW01005726.1:16287-30757 GCA_017165845.1 Thaumetopoea pityocampa | reverse complement strand
TTTTAAGACACCTCCCGCATTAGGATTAATTCCTGTGTCGCGGGGACTTTACAAACATTCAAATAACGGAAGCATAGAACACCCAGACTCAGAACAACAATTTGTGGTTTACACAAACTTGTTGTTCCGTGTGGGGATCGAACCCACAACACTCGACAGCGCAGTGAACGGTTAAACCACTGCGCCATCCGTGCAGTTCATTAGTTTGAATGGGGATAAAATAAAACAATCATTTTACAAAACAAACAGCCATTCTCGTTTATTCCTTAACAATGTCCTATAGTAACTACATTTATTAAACTATTTGCTCGTATTAGACATATACGCAGATATAAATTTAAGCGAATTATTAATAATGACTATCTATATTGTAGAATGTGTACTTGTTCTACGTACATTCATGCATTATACTAAAGTCAGTACACTATGGGGTAGGCAGAGACTACAACACTCGTAGCACAGCAATGATACTATACGCCTCTGATAATTCTGCGTTTACATACAAACATACACTCACGCCGATGTTCAATAAGGGTAGGCAGAGATCATAGTACATACTACATATACTTTCCCATTGGGGTAGGCAGAGACCACTTCTTTCCACCTGCTACGACCATTTAATGTAGCAGTGGCTATCAACAGTCCACATTTCGCCCCGCGGGCAATGAGACTTGTCGGGTGGCGAACCATGACGCCGCCATTTTATAAGGTTCAAAAGTGTTAAAGTTCCTTATTGCATTTCCACGGGTTTAGTGGAAAGGAAAGGGAAGAAGATGAGGTAGGAAAGGTGTATTGAGCAGGGAATATGGAATTTAGGAAAAGGATTATAGGGTATAGGACACTATTATTCTGCGTTTATTATTATTATTATTAATTACATTTTTATCCCTCTGATATACTAATACGTGATATTTTATTATAATAAAAAGATAAATTTATATTTTTATTATAATAAAATTTTATAATTTTATATAAAATAAAAAAGGTATTGTAGTACATAATATTTGAAAAACAATATCTAGTATATAATAAAATAATTATGAGTAAGTTTTTGAATTCTTTACTTATATTAAATGATTTTTATATATTATTAATATTATTATTTATATATATACACACATACATTCACGCTGATTTCCCATAAGGATAGACAAAGACCAAGATACATACTACGATCTAAATACTACGATCCTGACACACCTTTCTCGCCTCATCCACATTCATACATCTTTTCATACACTTTTGTCGATTAAGGGTGCTACAAACATGACTTTTGTCAGACATATTGTAATTTGATAAAGGCAGGTTTTTCTTGGGCGCCCTCCTTCGACACTTCCACTCACATTTGTCTGGTATATTTGTTTCGTCATTCCAATCTCACTCATCCTTTCTGAATGACCAAGCCATTGGAGTATTATACAGTGTTATTGGACCCCACACCCAGGACCCCATTATTTTAGATGCCTTCCGTAACACGGAGAAGCCATGGTAATATTACTGTGCTTGCCTGGGATTGAACCCGAGATCTTTGGATTCTCGGATTCGAGACGAGGCGTTATCCACAACGCTATCATGACTCTCAACAATCACTTTGACAGTTTAACTGTCAAAAGACAAATACTATTATTAGGCCATTTGGATACTTGCAATAAGATTATATACAGTTTGACTAGTACATATGTACGTATATCTTATATCTTACTTCGTTATACATAATAAAAAAATTAACTATTAACACTTTCGTTGCCTATTACGCCCTAGTACTGTGTCTGCGTACTGTGGTGCAACGTTAAGAAGATGCGTGCTTAATCACGTGCTCGCGTTTAGTAAGGATAATTGTGTTAATATCCAGTCACCCGTTTGGGCGGGAACTTTTATTATAACTTTTGGAGAAAGCCCATTTCTGCGGCGAGGCAATAATTATTGACTGACAGCGAATGTGTTAGTCATTTATTTCATTACTGTTTAAAAATAATCACACTCCCAAGCAAAGTAAATGCCTATTTTTATACATAAATCAATTTATACATTAAAAATATAAAGTACAGTTAATTTTTAAATCTATACCGTAGTAGACATGTAATGCTAAATTATCTACGCTGTATCGTTCCCGTTTTGCTATCGTTGTGCAGATGTATGGAATCTGTAACAAATAAGTGAACATGTTTAAATAACTGTTGATGTGGCTACCTACTTCACTACATAGTACTACACATCCTCAACAGATGGCGCAAAACTTGAATGACGATATTATCATAGAAAACTAAATCATGGTGAAGAAATTTGATAGCGTTTTAGTGTATATACATCGTCCCAACATCAATCGTTGTAAAGGCCTCGCCAGATGTAACTCAGTCTGGTCGAAAGATTTTCCCTTTTCCAATACTGCCACTCCTGCCATACATCGACCTATACAGATAAATCCACTTGGAGACGTTTTGCATTTGTAGTAGTGTTTGTACACACACTGACTAAAACCGGAATAAACCAGTTTGTGTTAGCTACCGTGTGCCTCGCACTCTCGCATCAGTCGCTTATAAATAGCGTTAGATGTTAGTTATACATATACATACATAAATAATTAATATGTATAATATTAAGTACCTACTTATAAAATAAAAAAAATAAAAAAGTGTTTATTTATTTATCTGCTGACTGTACACTCTTAAAACTCAAAAATATCACCAAGCTGATATGGCAGTAGCTGGGGACGTCCCGATGTGATCATTCATTTCTTCACGAACATCACAGCTGATGATCCATACTGATATAACTGGCGACATAGATGTGATATGAACATTAACAATAATTTATTAGTAAGAACCACAAATAATAACATACTATGTTATTAGTGGACTTGAAAAGCGGATCGTGTGTATGTATGTCCCCTTGACCGACGACCTACAAAGACCCTCGGATAAGCGCTTACAATAGGCGGTTATTTAAGAGAACAATTCATATCTAAGTGTGTATGTTCTTAGGCAAATGATAATGACGGGAATATTATATTATCCATCCATCCTTCATATCCCCTAATGTAAAGTAAAAAACATTACACCAAATTTTTGTAAATAAATTACCTACTTAGTTTAATGAATTGTAAGTTATATTACCCTTATCGACATTACTTACATAATATATGAGTCGGCGTAATATATACCAATGATAGGGTATTTAATATTTATTTAATCTTACAGTTACAATTATTTTGATTTTACTGATTGTATTATCATTCTGACATTTTCAAAGATTAAAAATTATGCATTGTTTTGATTCTTTTACTAAACTCAGAAAAATAAATATAAAATGTAAATGTAAAATACCAATACCTATAGCATTTATACACTAAATTTTATATTTACACAGCACATATATAATATCTTATAGCGTATACAGAAATTCGTGCTTTAACAATTTGCGGTAAAGTAAATTTTACTCGGTATTATTGTAGTCAACTAAATTACCATCTGTCCTATCACAACAGTGCTAGGATATTTCCAATTAAAAGCCAACAATACGAGAGACAATTTGAAATATTTCTGCGAATGTAGCGAATACAGTGCGTGGTCTTAATTAAACTAATTAACCAATTTAGCACAGACAGAATATGGCGCCAAGAACAATATTGTTCTTCTGTGAACAGAATTGTTGGGTGTGTACATTGGTACAGTTTTTGAGCTGTACTTATAGGTTGTAATACAATTTGCAAAAACTAAGAACGTATGTTTCTCTTTTAATATGCAGTTACAAGTTTATCAGGTCAGCTCTTTGGAGAAGCAATGCATTTAAGATAGAAGCAGAATATTATATTAATCTGTTTTGGATCGTAGGATAATGCTGATATAGTATGCGGACTCGAATCTTGTGAAAGCCACATCTTGGAAGATATAGACCAATATTATCATGCTGAGTGAGCTAATATCGCGACGCTCTGACGCTATGTAAAGTAAGTAGGTACATTACTTCCAGATACTCCGAAACTTCCAAGACCTTTCGATGCGACTATAGCTAAATTTTATTTGTTTATTCCCAAANACTTCCAGATACTCCGAAACTTCCAAGACCTTTCGATGCGACTATAGCTAAATTTTATTTGTTTATTCCCATTTGGGAATAAACAAATAAAATTAATAATAATAATAATAATAATAATAATAATGACGAATTTTCGTCATTATCATGTCAGCCCTCAGACATCCATTGCTGACCTTTTCTAGCGATCACCATAGCAAGTGGTTGCGCGCCGTTTTAGGCCATCGATTGCCTACAACCTTGATTAGGTCATCAGTCCAGCTAAAAGGGGTCTACCCACCAAACTATTCTTACTGGTTCCGGGTTGTAACATCCAATAATTTAGGAACTAAATGCTCATTTATTCTGCGGGCTATACATACATATATGTGGCCTTATTTTTATATGCTTAACCAATTCATTTTCGTTTTTGAAATTATAATTCTTTTGGGGTATTTAATAGACAGTAAAATTGCGAACTTTCGGGTTCATGGTTACCACTGAAGATCCTTTTCATCGGTTATCTATTCCTTTCACCTCTCTAACTTCAACTTATGATTCTATGAGCTGTGTTGATGACATTGATTTTTATAGGATATTCTTGTTTTGAATTTTTTCACGCAAAGAAACTCCATACATAGATCTCTACAGAGCACGTTGTAATTATAGGTTTATTTAAAAGGGCAATAGTTAAAGAGCACGTCTCTGTTTCGTAAGTTAACTCTGGCAACACACTGCTTAATTATGTATTTAAGCTTCTTAGGTGCAGTTTTTTATACATTTGCTTATCCGTTAACCCTCTGAACTTAAAATCCGTTTCAACATTATCATCACATCAGCTAACAAACTTCCACTGTCGGACATAGGCCTCCTTCAATAATTGCCACATCAAGCAGCTATATGTCGCTTGCATCCACAGGAGACCCGTTTAAATATTTCAAATTAAAAGATCTGAGTAAAATCTGGGTAATGTGAAATATTTGAGATTTTTTGAGATTAAAATTTCTGTTGGTTGGAATGGCTTTTGCAGCATCATCAAATATGATACAGACTTTGTTAGTATTAATAATAAATTTTCGTTGACAGGGTCCACTTTCCTACTCAATTTACTCCAATTCGCTCTACCCTCAATATCCTGTGTTGAGATATTGACTATTATATCTTGGTTTACGATAACCAGCCAGCATTACTCAGAGTAGCCTTTATGATGGTGTCCCAAGGATTACATTTTCAAGACATCACCTACAAATGTAATGTCTAGACCGACGATGACGTGTCCTAACTAAAAAAGTTTGGTCACGTCATCGCCAGTCGAGATTAAAAAAATCTCTTTTGGAGGCCATTTTCCCTACCACAATTCAGTATGCTTTAGTCATTATTCTTGCAGCAAATATTCGTCGGTCCGTGGTGTCGGCGCTTGCACAAAAGCTATTTTGAGATTCTCAGCGGAGCTACACAGTTCACACAGAAAAGGTACACACATGTAGTACATGACTTTGAGTCATTGGTAGCTTTCACACTCCTGCACATTATTCTAGTATACACATTGTATCGGTTATACTGTAATGAATGTACGTATAAATGTGTAACTTGAAGTCACCTGGATGGTGAAGATGCATTTAAAAATCTGTTAGTATAGTTATGACATCCTTATCCATCAGTTTCTAAGTCTGGAACTGGGTTCACGAGCTCCGTTTGGTACTATTGAGCTACAAGGAGTAGGTTAGGAGTCATTCAAATATCACTATATAATTAGTCTGACAGAATACGTTGTTGAAGAATTTCAGGTTTCTTCGAAAGTATCGGGTACAATCTATTCACGCATCAACCCGTCTCAGACCGTAAGGGTGTTTGAAAAAGACAATATTAGTAACTGTCGAGTTATTTGAGGGTAAATAGAAAACATCTAAACATCTGACAGAATATTACACATGTCTTTCTATCTACATACAAAATTATAAACTAAAAACCTTATACTTTCGAATTTAGCTATCCATGCCCAGTCGATATTTCACCCCTACATTACTCTTATTATTAAAGTAACTTTGGTCTAGACTGTACCATTATAACAATATTTCAATCTGACAGATGTACTTAATGTTAAGAGAGAGAGAGAGAGAGAGAGAGAGATTTGGAAAAACCTACTATGAGGTGACATTCATTTATTGACTGATGATATTTTTTTTTTAATTTCAATTTATTTTACTGAGATATTTTATGTAAGGATGTTCCGATCTGTCAGTTACAAATAAAATATATAATATATAATAAATCTCCGCGAGTAACTTCTAGTAAGAAACTCTTCGAATCATTCTGTACCATTGTACACATTGATACAACTTCTTTCATCTGCTTAACAATAATTACAGTTTCTATTTTTAAGCCAGTTATTTACAGAGCATGTTGTATGTTATTTATATTCAAAATTAAAATATTTATATGGTATTCTAAGTACTTTATAAATTTATAAATTACAATAAGTAAAATGTTATCATTTAGAGAAAAGAAGTTGGGACTAAAAAGAAGAAAATAGTCGTTAATAAAATACTTACAATTATGTAGGAAATTTTGATTCCGTTGGACCACTTAATTGTGCTTCTTCATTAATCAAATGAAAATTAACATTTTTGTTTTCGGCGTGAAAAGTGGCCGAGACTGTTTTATCTTCTATAGAAATGTTTTCAATTTTGGGGCGATTGCCTTTCTTCTTATGTGTTTTTATCGACCGTTGTTTTATCGATGGACCTCTATTGAACGAAGAGGTCAACAAAGTTTCCCGAGTTGTATCATTACCATTGCATACCTTGTCAGCTCTGTGTGCTGGTATATGGCCTGTATGATAATTGTTTCCTCCTCCAGTAGATTCAAAAAATGGAAGCACCTGTTTAAATTCCTTTCTGAAATTATCATTCAACCACGCATATAGAATAGGATTGTAACATGTGGAGGCCATCGCCATCGAGTGAGCAAAGAAGAACGAAACGAAGTAGTAGCTCCACTCTGTCATCTGAGCGTAGAAGTCATTGAAAATATTTATCAAATTGAGAGGTAGCCAGGATATACCAAATATAGCAACCATTGATATGAGCATTCTATTTGTACGTCTCTTTCTATCTCTATCTGCCTCTTCTCTCTTGGTATTTTTAACACCTGGTTTCGAGCGTGCACGGTCATTTAATTTTATACATACGCATATGTAACATATTGCTATTATTATAAATGGTAATAGAAATTGTAAGACAGTTGTAAAGACTCCAAAAATTTTTCTTGATTTATCGGAAGGCCAACTTTCTTCGCAATAAAATGTGCTATTATTTGTGGTCTGGATTCCCATGTAAAGACCATATGGGCACGTTACTACTAAAGAGAATACCCATATAAAAATTATGATATATATACATTTATTTAAAGTCATTCGTGGATGAAAAGGAAAAACAATTACGAAGAATCTGTCTACGGCTATCGATGTTAACGTTAGTGTCGATATGTAGACGCTAATGCCCTGAGCATAAGGCATTAAATGACAAAGCAGTCTGCCAAATATCCATCTTCCTAAGAAAGTATACATTGGCGTCAAGGGTACAGCAAATATACATAAAAGTATGTCAGAAAGTGCCAAATTTGTTATATAGAGGTTTGTTACTGTCTGCATCGCTTTGTTTCGAAAGACGACATAGCATACTAAGACATTTCCAAAAACGCCTAGAACGAAGATTACTGTATATAAAATACAGAATCCAACTTGTACAAGTGTGATGTCAATAAGATCAGTTGTCTTGTTATCTTTCGGGTCTTCTATCAGTGCTACTGATTCTCCTATGAGAGTCTTTGTAATTATTAAGACACTTCCTCCCATCTTGGATTCGTTGAAAAACATAGCCTCTTGTACATTTCCTGCTGTTGCTGCTACCGCATTGTAAGTCAGGTGTTTAACGCCAATTGATCTTGAAGATAAAATTACGTGACATTCGCCAATTCATCTGTGAACAATAAAGATATAAATGTTAATAAATAAAAATTACCACTGCCGTTAGTCTCATTTCTTGCGAACCTAAATACATCTGTGGTAATGTCAAAGCTTTCAGAGGCATGAGAAGGGACCGATTTGCATATACACGCTGTCTACTTCCCTATGCAACTTTCCGCTTTCTGCTGTGGAAGTGGACTTAATATAAATGCGGTAGTAAAACATAATAATAGTAACATATTAAACGATGGTAAGTAAGAGAGAAGGCATGTTTATAGAAACAATTTTCTTACTGCTCAAGAAAGAGACGCTGTCGTAACATAATAAGAATAGTACTAACTTAGTCTTTATTTTGATAGGGATAACAACTAATTTCGTTTGATCGAATACGCAGACATTTTGTTTTAAGTAGGCAGCATGTAGTACTATGGTTGTCGTAGTAACGGAAACGATCGCTATTAAACCCAGAACATTATCGCATAAAACTCATATATATTACGTCATATCCTTACCGTGTGGGACAACTACAAATCAGGTCTTAAAATGCTCATTTTGAAATTTATAAATTGATTCCGAATTCTAAACCTAAGTGTCAGTTACGATCAATATCTATAAATAAAAAAGTGGTGTATTATTTTGGGATTTCTTGCCCATAGATTTTACTGTTTGTATGAATATATGATATTTGATGTTTGTTGAGACTGTTACTGATTAAAGACTCTGCGGTGGCCTTCATCGACACGGTACATAGGATTTAGGATCCACTGGGGATGTCCTACTGACATTTCCGTGTGCTTCTTTCGAGTACTTCTCTTGGTGTTAAGATTACTCTCCCCGCATCTCAGTACTTAACAGTATGAGGTGTTTACATGAGCCATACCTGCCGTTATACTCCTTTGGGATTGCACATATGGGTGTTTAGGGTCCCCGCCCATTACGTTCGTGATCCTGTAGCCCTCTGCCAGATATTAAGGCAGGACCTCCATCAATGTCAGATGGTCTATTATCTCGTATTATTAAGCCTTGGGCTATTGAACTAGAAAGGCCAGAGCGGGTTCTATCATCACCACGGGCTAAGCCCCTCAGCTAAGTGGGTTTGGCCTTTTTCCCATTTTACTCTGTGACCTCCTTCCGAAACATAAGGTCTTTACAAAAAAAAGCTACGCCACGCCGCATCCTCTGCCAGCACAGCCGACACTAGGTCGGCCGGCCGGCAGGTAGGTCTGGTCTGATTCAATCGATCAGGATTCGCTGGTCGGAATATCGGTCATTACTACACTGGTGTAAAATCATCGTTGCTTTGCATTCAATCTTATTCAGGTAATCATTTAAGCAGTCACACCCTGTCATTACCCGGGTAAGTCTATAGGTGACTTGCCCACTTCTTCGTTTCATTCAATCTTCTGTAGGTCTATGTCCAACATTGGACGTACATATCTCAGTTTAATATTAACACTTTTGAACCTTATAAAATGGCGGCGTCGTGGTTCGCCACCCGATACGTTTCGTTGCCCGCGGGGGCGAAATGTGGACTACGGATAGCTACTATGGTCTCTGTTTACCCTTATGGGATATCGGCGTGGGTATATGTATGTATATCTCAGTTTATATGATGATGGTGATGACGATATTTGATTGCCAACAATAATGTAACCCTATTAAAAGTTTGTTTAAAAGATTTTAACTCCGAATTTATTAAAACTGTCGACGTATTTAAATTTGGCAACAAAATTTACCATTAAAAACAAAAAAAGCATTAATAATTCTAACATTGTGTAACTTTAAAAATGGTCGGTTTAAGTTATGCGCGTTATTGGATTGGGAATCAAACAATGCATCGTATCATAACGTGTGGTTAGAGCCAACAATGAGTCTTTTAATGTTTTTGTAAGAATAAAATGCATTCAATAATTACTTACTAGTGAAAGACATTTCTTGCTCTATTGAAATAATGCCTTTTGTGACTTACGCGTTGCTAGAAATAAACCGTCGATATATATTTACATAATAATTTTTATTAACTTCTTAGTTAGTAAATTCTATAATATATAGCTCATATACGAGTACATTGGTAGACTAGCGGTATCAGACACGGCTTGCGATCAAAAGATTGTAGGTTTGATCCCGCTCCAGTATCACTGAGTTATTTCTAATTCATGTACAGTCTACATTGTAGACGTTAATGTACTCAACGGAGAGCTCAAGTAAAACTAGTTCCTAGGCTTTTTATATAAATCTATGATTGCGTCCGATTCACGCGGGCGGAGCCGCAGGCAAAAGCTAGATGTATTATAAAAAAACAGCTCAAAGAAGTAGTAGGTAAATTGTAGCTACATTTTCAGAGTTACATAACTGTCCCATCTCGTGCCTGGGATAAAGAGGCGAATGAACATGGAAGGGTTACTTCGATTAGATCGCTACCCCAGACCTTCCATCAATCATATGTCGGGATATTGTCACGCATGACTGTATTCTTCGCAGGTTTATTCTGTTTTTGGAGACAAATGTCACACTAAATGTTTCGATAATCTATCTATCTATCTCTTATAAATTGTTAAATGTCAAATTTTCAAAAACCAAAGATATTTTCAAAAAACAAATTACTCAGATCGACTAATTAAGGGCTTCTGAAACCAAACCCGTCGATGTTTATTTATTTGTTCAGGTTTCACCCAAAAACCAACGGGTAGATTTTGGTTAAACTGTTACAGTCTTAAAGGTACTGTTCCGCCTTAAATACTGCGGCATATTTCATCACTGGTCACTGGTCCTATGGCTTTTTTATATAAATCTGTGATTGTGTCGGGATTTCCCATGTAGCGAAAAACCGACATCAGGCGGGTGGAGCCGCGGACAAAAGCTAGTATGATATAAAGTTGATTGCCTTTTACGTAATTTATTGCAAATTTTAATCAAATGGTGTATTCAACACAACATATATATTCATAGATACAAATTTTTAATATTCATACACTTAAATTTACAATTTAAAAAAAAATTAATTGCTGTTTTACAAACGAAAAGAAAAGAAGTTGTCATTTGTTAGTATTCTCATAAACCTCATTTGAAGTACTTGACATTCATGAAACATGTTATTCATTTGTTGTGGAAATGCAAGCGATCGTAGAAGACGTCTAAAGAAAACGTATGACAGATACAGATATAAACGTATATGTATAGTCGATCTTTATAGCTTAGTATATTTGACAAACGGCTGGTATCGAGTAGTCGATATTTTCAAGTTGATATATTTGACAGATGAGGCCGACTTTAAATATCGACTTTTTCAGCTTGATACATTTAACCAACAAGGGCAGTCTTTGTCTAGCAGAACTAGTTGTTCTTTTTAACTAAATAATTTCGATAGACGAGGCATGTATCAAATAGAAGATCATTTCAGCTCGATGCATTTCACAAACGGCCGATATCAAGTAATCGATATTTTCAAGTTGATAAAAATATTTAACAAACAACGGCGGTATTAACTATTCGATGTTTCTAACTTAACGAGTTCGACAGACGACGCTTGTAGCAAGTAGACGATTATTTTAGTTTGGTACATTTGATAAACGATCAGTAGCAAGTAGTCGATATTTTCAGTTTGATATATTTGACAGATCAGGCCGATATCGAGTATCGATCTTATTAGATTGATTGATACATTTTGACAGATATGGACGATATAAAATAGTCGATCGTCTTAGCTAGATAAATTCGGCAGACGAGGCCTATATTAGGTAGACCAGAAGTCCTCAAACTTTTTTGTCTTTTTTCACTTGTAATATTTTTCACTTTTGGATAGACCCCCAAAGCGTAGTTAATGTAACATTGTTGTAAATTTATTAACTTCAAATGTGTTTTTGACAGTTGCCGTGGATCCCTTGCGGGTCATCGTCCAACCCTGGGGGTCGACGTTGACTACTTTGGGTATCAATGAGGCAGACCATCTTTTCAGATTTTTCAAAGGGCAGACAGACAAAGCTGATATAAAGTTGCGAATGTTTTCAACTTGATAATGATATAAAACCGAGTCCGTGTTTCTCCATCGAATTTCGGCCTTCATTAACACAGAAACCTATAAAAGTCGACTAGCAATTTGTGGCGGTATCATCCGACGATAAACAATGGCGAAGAAGCTACGCAGTCGTAAAACAAAATGACAGAATTTATATACCAATCATAGTTATGCTGTTAGTTACACATTTAGTGAGTAGTAGAAACCTATTTCATTAAGTAAGGAAGTAAGGAAGGAGTGAAGAAAAGACGGACCGAGCCTAATGTAAAGAAATAAAGAATCCGATAAATATTCCGATTAAGAACATTACGTACGGTCTCTGGAGCAAGTCAAGTCAACAACTTAAATAAAAAATATTACGTGTGCTTATAAAGCCAATGCTTCTAACGTGTTTATATAAGTAAGCTCGTTAAAAGTTATACTTCTTAAAAATATAAAAGTGTATAGTGATATTGTCAACTGAGAGCTCAGCGATGTTGTGTGTATACATATATGTAGATAAAACTGACAGTTGACTGATTCGCATTTGTATGTGCGTTGGCGGCTAACTTCATAACTATTTATATTATGTGAAGTTTTCGCTGCATGCTACGCGCGCATTGTCAAAATTCACTATCATTGTTTTCCTAACGCTCCAAAAAAAGTATAACTTAAAAAAAACTACTAACTTTTAAAGTTTAATCATGCAAGTTTGTACTTGTAACAATTCTGTCATAAAATACAAATATATGTACATATGTCATAAAAATAGATATTTGAAAGAAAGAAAGAAAATGTTCTTTTGATACAGTTAAATTAAAGATACAGAAAAGAGAGGAATAAAATAACTGTACCAAACGGGAACCCAGTTCAGCATGATGCCAGGCAGTACACCCGAGGCTGGTATTTTGCTGGATCCCTGGTCGTGTCGCTCAGACATCGAGCACTCCACATACTCTCGTATTTAAATATGTACTGTGATATGTACCCATAAAATGTATGAATGATATGATATGTATGTTTGATATTGAGACGTGATAAATTTCTAATCTCCGGTTGGCACTTTTCTAATATTCTGATCACCTGACACGTACAGTACTATTCATTTGTCAAACTGTATAATGAATGTGGCTTCGCCTTCGGATTCGAAGGTCTGTGTTTTAAACTTCGGCTTAGTACGATTTATCCGTATTTTGTGGTCCTGGATGGTATCTCAAAGACTCTACTCATATCACAGATAGTGACGACGGCTGACGGCAGTCGATCATCTAAGTTGTGGAAGCAGACTCTTCTCTTGCAATAGTAGCAGATCTTGACCAAAATCAGAATAATACTCAGGGGATCGTTAACGAAATAGATGGGGGCTCTGAATTTCCACCCAAAACGATCTCCGGGAATAGGGATGACTTCATTTTAAGGTGTCGTGGAACTGAATTCAATGTCCCTCTGACGAGTGCTCAGAAGTGTAAGGTACAGATGAGTACCGGAAAAGTCTTAATCTGATGCCGGAGTCACTTATGTGGGAGACGACCTTAGAATTTTTATTCAGCTGGTGTCTGACACGTTAAACAAGATAACCCGCTCTTATATAACATGTAGAATGCACTCAAAAAAAAATAATCAAAAAATAGTTGGAATATTGCAAACGTGAAAATTATTAATGTTTGGTGCCGGCACAATACGCCACTCTATCTTCTCGTGGTTGCCTGAAGAATCAGCTAAAGCACAATGAGTAGCAGCGTTATCCTTCGTACATCTATTGGGATCTATAAGACCCCTGCTAAGCTGATATATTACGACAAATCCCACCCTTTTGTGGAGGAGAACCATGGACCATTTAACGACACTGAACTTACAGGTGACGGCGACAATGATGATGAACATTATTATGGCCAAATAAACTGTTAGCTATGTAATTAAATGTCTTACAAATTTATTATTATTTTTGTAACGACTTCTTCATATGACCTACTACATGAACGAATTCATTCGATAATTGAATAGCCCGAGGGTTTGTGCGACACTTTGTTAATTTGTGATGTAATTCTCTATTTAACGACTCTGGATGCTTTTTACTGTGATTACGATCTTAAGTGCTGCGAATTTACCAATTGTTTGTGGTGGATCTCATAAGCGAAAGGAAAATACAAAATTCTCAAATTATTAGACACTAGTTACATTCAATTGATATTTTATTTATTGATATTATTTATGATTGTCATGACGATAATGGTCATGAAGCTGTAATAGAGGTAATCAACATGAGGTAATACTCTACTTTGGTTTGCGCAGCGTATCCAACTGCAAAACTTTACTCCAACACAAGTTGAAATATCCCTTAAATATCCAAAAAAATATTTTGATTTTCGAGATTTCAATTCATCATCCTTTCAGCCCGTAGCTGTCCACTGCTGAACATAGGCCTTTCCAATCGAATTCCAGCGCGACCGGTCCATAGCCACCTGCATCCAACGAGACTCAGCGATCCTCACCATCTC
>WUAW01005725.1:54680-65032 GCA_017165845.1 Thaumetopoea pityocampa | reverse complement strand
CAATTTCTGTCTCACACAGTGTCTTTTCTTGTGTTTATTATTTATTCGTTTATACTCATTGTGAGACAAAAGTAAAATAAAAATAAATAAATAAGCATATTAATCTGGTGCATTTGTAACTGACTTCGAATCGGAAGGTTTAAATCCAGACAGAGCAACAACTTTTTGAATATATTTGCCTTTATGATTGGGAACGCATATAAATTCGTTACTTCACCGGTCATTACCCTGCGAATCCTGGTAGGGATAAACTTTGTGTTGTGAAGATGAGCACGAATGTTTGTATTCGAGTCATGGACATAAATATCTATAACTATGGACCTTATGAGGAAGCTCAAAATCGCTCAGTGTGCTATGGAGAGAGCTATGCTTGGTGTTTCCCTGCGTGATCGAATCAGAAATGAAGAGATCCGTAGACGAAAAAGAGTAACTGACATAGCGCAGCGTATCAGTAGGCTGAAGTGGCAATGGGCAGGGCACACAGCACGAACAACCGATGGCCCCCAACGGCCATCGGTTGTTCGTGCGTTCGCAAGGTGTTGGAGTGGCGCCCATGAACTGGAAAGCGATGCGTGGGCAGGCCTTACACAAGGTGGACTGACGACCTGGTTAGGGTTGCGGGAGGCCGCTGGATGAGGGCAGCGCAAGACCGATCTTTTTGGAAATCCTTGGGGGAGGCCTGTCCTCAGCAGTCAGCAGGATGTCTTTGGGCTGAGATGATGATTTATCTATATAAGTATGTACATCGTTGTCTAGTACCCAAGATATAGGGAATCCTAGTTTGGGACTAGATCAGTGTGTGTGAAGTGTTCAAAATATTATTATTATTCATTCTGTCAAGAACAATAACGTTTTAATAGTTATTATTTGCACCAAGCGGTGCACGACTAGGTACTAAATAAATTACATTTATATCATTAGGATCCCGGCCGTCTTCCGCTCATATAAAACAGTTGGACGCGCCTCTGTGGTGCCTCAGAGTAATATTTCTCGTCTACACTTGGAACTCCCTATTTGCAGCGGTGGGGTTGTCGAAAATTCAAACGTTACGGTCGTTTTGTTTTTGTATAAAACAAGAGACAGGCGTCCTTCAAACTACTATGTTGATTGGACTGTCGCTATCACCTTATACAGTTTCCAATGTCTAGGCTATATTCTCAAAATAGTTTCAGAAAAAAAAACAAAATTATTGTGATTATTTAAACGAATACTCACTTCAAAGGTTCCCTGTCTGGTTCATCTCGATTCAAGTACCACGGAGTCTGCACAACCTGTTGAGCGTCTTCTAAAATAGACGCGAGATTAAGCTGGAATAAAAAAATGTAAGCGATGTATAAATTGAAAATTGGGGCACACGTGGTAGAACGCAAGGTCTACGGTGTAAAACTGCGCTGTGGATTCGTGAATTTGTGTACGGATAAGCGCTGTTATGGACTTCCGTAACCGAAACTGTTTGGTTGTAGCATTTTTAAGTAGATAAGAATGAAAAATGAGTAGCTATAATAATTTCTCATATACGACTGATTGTAGTATTAAACAACGACCTTGCAATAAACTCAAATTCTTTGTATTTTACTTTACAATTCCTTAAAAATCTTATATCCATAACTGAAACTATCAGAAACTGACAGAATCAGAACTAATTTTATATCCGTAAATGTATCCGAAACCGATGTAATATTCATATGATCGTGGCCACATTCAGATCAGATATTTGCGAATCATTAGCTGTCGGCACCCTCGGGGGTGCGTTGTCCCCGCACTCGCTGACCGGACATGTAAACAATAACAAACCTGCTTCAGTTTCTTCGGGTCAGAGCACTGTTCTATCAAATTCATAGTCTGCTTGGCCTTCTTAATCGCATTGGCGACATCAGTCTTAGCGCTCACCAGCGACTCTTTCTCTGAGTTCTTTATCTTCAGGACTGTGCCGATCACTTCGCGTTTGTGTTTCTGAACTACAGACAGAAGTTTTGAAAAGTGTTGTTCAATACTAAACACGATCTTGTTTAAATGTGAGGCCGATCCATTTTCATTATCAAAATTATAAAGTAAATATCCTATGTCCTGTAATAAAAATATTTATTTACATGTTATTATGTATAGAAACGTTTTGAGTAAATAATGAAGCTTACAATACAGAGAAAAATGGTACCGCTAAACCCATTTACCAATGCCTTAAGACTAAGGTATTCAATCAGTGCGTATTGCCAGTGATGACCTATGGATCTGAAACATGGTCACCGACTATGGGCCTCATAAGAAAGCTCAAGGTCACGCAGCGAGCAATGGAAAGATCTATGCAAGGAATTTCCCTGCGAGACAGGATACGAAATGAGATAATCCGCAGGAGAACTAGAGTCGCCGACTTAGCTCAAAGTATTGCAAGGACCGAAGTGGCAGTAGACAGGGCACATAGTTTGTAGAACCGATGGACGTTGGGGTCTTAAAGTGCTGGAGTGGCGACCCCGAACCGAAAAGCGTAATGCGGGTAGACCCCCGACTAGGTGAACTGATGACCTGGTGAAGATCGCGCGTAATCCGTGGAGCAAGCGGCTAATAGCCGCTCGGTGCGGCGATCATTAGAGGTGGTCTGTGTCCAGCAGTGGACGTCTGTGGGCTGACATGATGACGGTAATGGTGATGAAACCCATTTACCTGTACTCAGGAATTATTGTTAAAATTATTAACATAACAATAGATCTAGGTAAGAGTGCAGTGATTATTTTTATTTGACTGAAACAACATTAATAATAATAATGGAACTATATAAACTAGTATTTTATAAACAACACTAGTTTATTCCAAATAAGATTAAAATAGGGAAAACATTAGAAAAGGGGCTCTGAAGCATAGATCATGCATTCACACGTTTACCTGCGACCCGTACGGAGCGATTTGCTTCTACGTACACAATACGTGCAGCCGAGGGCTGGACTAGTCTTCCCGCGTCAGTAGCCGTCCGGTTACAATGTAGGTGTCTTTAAGACGAAAGTGAATAGGTTTTTAAGCTAGTACGTTTTACCGCCCTAGGTTACATCACTTACCATCAGGTGGGATTGTAGTCAAGTACTGGCTTAAATATGGTAAAAACACATAAACACGGCAGTACAATCCAATAAAGCTCATTAATCATAATTGATGATTAGCGGCGACAGGCTCACGACACGCGCCCCGCCCCGCCCCGCGACCGGCCAACCGCCCCAGTGAACAGCGAGGGTGTACTTACCACCGCAGTCTTTGTGAGCCTTCTAAATATTTCATCAACTTGCGGAGATATATCAGAAAGTTCGGTTAAGAAATTTTCATTCTAGAAAAAAATAATACTTTATTACATAATTAAAATAAGACACCAAATACAAATGTTCAAAGTTACGCATATTTGTTTTTTTTATGTCACATCTGTAAAAGCACACAATAAAGCTATTCAATTCAGATCGTACTAATACGTCTATTAATAAACAGTTACCCTTGTGTAGAGTTCAAAAATGAGAGAAGAACTAAGTCAGGACGCAATTCGCTATTAAGTACCACTCACTGCCTTACAATAGTTTTCTTTTATATCTTTTTTCTTTAGAGGCTTTTGTTAAGGATTAAACATGTCAGCCTCATTCTTCCCACAATTCGTATTTAGCACGTTGACGCCGGCATGACCCACCGGTGGGTCATGCGTCATCCATCAACAGATGATCAATAATTTTTTCTGTAAATTTTTAAAATTTTGCTTCGTTTAGTTCCCCATTTTTATGAACGTACGACGCATCGGCGAGAGATTATAACTTGGCGCTGCGCCGCCCCGCGGGCGGGCCGGTAGTTGAAGCGCCGCCGCACGAAGGGACCGCGGACACCTGCGCCGGCGTCAACGTGATAAGTAATTTTAACTTATTTACATATACCTTCCAAACATATGGTATCGCACCACTAAATGGTAAACTAAATTAAAAGGATTAGTTCCCCCACACACCTCAGAAATAAAGGATTGTAGAGCTGAAATGATAACGAATGCTAATTTGCTTGTAGAAAAGAGATTTAAAATATTTTTTTATTGTAAACGAGAATTTTTGCTATATTAAAGTGTTCGAGCGCACGAATGTCTCGCATCAGTTTGTTTCGTAGTACTGCCGCTGTAATTTTTTTTTATTTAAATATTATAATATATATTTACTATATATTACATTTATATAATTACTATATATTACATTTATATAATTACTATATATTACATTTATATAATTACTATATATTACATTTATATAATTACTATATATTACATTTTTATCAAGAGATTTATAAGTTCCAGAAGCAGTCACTTTATGGAGACCCTTCTTCACTATCGTCATCACCATCAGTCCGTGGAAGTCCACTGCTGCACATAGATCTCTTCATAAAGGAGGGATTTCATAATCCCCACGTTCGGCAGGTGGCTCGGAGGTCGCGGTAGATTTTGTTTGAATAACAGGATGACGCCGCGACCCGTGGTCCCGGCGCATCTCTCAGCCGGTTCTCAGAGCACCCGCGGAGAGAGATGGAGAGATGAGTGATGGTGTATTTAGGCCGCCCCGCACAGTTATAATAAGGAGACTCTTACAAATGTTTAATGAATAGTCAGCGATTAGATATCAATAAATTGAAGCTGTGGCTGTGGCTGTATAAAATTAAGAAATGTCAACTTACAACTTCTTGCATGGCTACCACGTTGTGATTCTTACAGGACCTTTCTCCGACCATCATGCAGTCCATACATATTGACTTCTGGCAATCTTTGCAGTAGTAGTCCAATGGTTTTTCCGAGTGTATTTTGCAGTTATTGTTAGTCATTTGAGCTGTTTCTGTCATTACAAAAGAAAAATCAAAATCATGACAAGAGAAGACACCCGGGGGCGCGTGTGAGACTAAATAGAATATTATCCTCAGGATGTTACAGAATTTATTTATGGACAATAATGTGTATGTAGGTTCGATCGGCGCCACGGAGTCCTGCTAGCAAATGAACGCGGACTCGGAGACCGAGTCAACAAATAGTTCAAACGAATATATTAATTATTGTAACTGTTAATTTCTACATGTAACGTTTGGGTAATAGAGCATAAGCAATATTTTGGTCGTAAATGAGTTGTGTATGCGATCATACTTAAAATTGTTTGTTTTTTCAAATGCGCTTACCCCCATGGTTCTACAATGACTTTTTTGTGACTTACGTCCAAGTAAACACTTAATCAATTGATTAATCTAACCAAGATCATATGATCCAAGCGGCATAAAACCACCTAAAACAACGTCGATGAAATAAATAAATGCTCTGCCAATTAATGCTTTTATTTTTCTTAATTGGAATTAGCTGTCTCCATTTTCACGATATGACAATAAATAAAAAAGTTATGTCCATTTTTCTGCAGTTTCAAACTTTAAACTGCTCTCCTGAATAATTTGGTTTTTGTCACTTATATCCTATTACCTTTCAAACGTCGATATGATATTCGTTATAAAATGAGCAATTATTGATTCACCACACTATTGTGAACGTCTTTATTCAATTGTTACAACGAAGATATTTCAGATTAAGGGGGTATTTTGGTGTAGAAATAAAAAAAATCGATTTTTTTTTATATTTCCAAAGTTTAACTATTTAAGAATATGTCTACAAGAGGATTTTTCAAAATTCAAATTACTTATATAGGTATTTTTCTGACGCGGCATCCGAACTGGCTCGGCCGGAACGAATAAAACAAAAGACATTAGGGATTACCCGTCTACTTGAATCCATATTTCTCAGTAAAACTCTTTAATCTGGACTTTCGCGCCAAAACATATTCATTCCGGAGCTCAGATACTTGAGATAGCTACATTTATTGCTGTTTGTATTTTTAATGAAGGCTTCATTCCTATTTTAAAAACGATAAGCGTTATGGGAATCAAAATTGGTCCGGAAGCTCATTAATTTGCTGTGAAGCGAGACAACGCCCGGATTGACCGCTCCGAGATACGAGCATCCAACGCATCAAAGGAGGCCAGAACTGCTCGATTGGAAGAGAAAAACGCGGAAAATAGTTTTTTCGAAGTCGAGGAAGGTCCGATGTATGTAGCAGGAATGGCAGATTGAATAAATGTAAGTCTAAAATATCATTTCATGACTTAGACTGCGAAAAACTTGACGCGAAACTTGAAACGAGTTTTTCTCGAAACTGTCTTTTTCCAAACGATACCCACGATTTCTCAAGTTCTACTGGACCGATTTACTTGAAATTTTTTGAGGGTCTTCTTTATAGACTTCTCTATGGCTGGAACTACGATCATCCCCAAATTTCAATTATTACTATTTTTAAAAAATTCGAAAGTCAAAAAAAGTGGTAAAGAAATGGTTTCTTTTTTCAGGCAGTCGCCATTTTGTGAAAAAATTTTTTTTCAACTTTTCCGTAGTTCCAGCCATAGCGACATTACTCTGGATTAATAATCTTTTTTATTTTTTTGTTTCAGAATACTAGAAGGGTTAGAATTGTGGGTATGGTCACGTGCCAATTTTTTGAGACCCCCCCACTTCATCATCTGCTAATTTTTTGAATTTTCAACTTTTTTATTTTTTTTTCTGTATTCTTATAATGTTAATAAATAACTTATAAAAAAATGGATAGTAAAAATATTGATTGCCTTTTTTTTACGGCACTTTAAAAATTACCTGAAATTCATGCTTCTAGACCAGAATACCCCCTTAAGATCCAATTATTTCAGAATTACTAACTACGAGTCTCCGTTTCTGGATCTCGAATAAATGTGAACAGACAGGACTGTTGGATAAAGTTCATCATCAAAATTACTTACCAATATTTTGGTGGATATGGTTTTTGAAAATAACGAAATTCTTGTGTGTTTTGTTGAAACAAGTGTCGCACAGGACCGTGGCACACTGCTGGCACATCTTCGACGTCGTGCTGTGGCACTCCAAGCATTTACCTGAAGCACACAGCTTTATTCAATCTATTGTTATATTTAAAACTAACTTTTGAGCACGGCTCTGCCCGTGTGAATGTCAGTTTTTCGCGACATGGAAAATCTTGAAACAATCATAGATTTATATAAAAAGCCTTAGAACAACCTTTACTTGAACTCTCCTACCTTAAGGGCGGCTACTAAAACAGGGATCAAGCTGTATATTTCTACTGGACTGATTTTAATGAAACATGCCGCAGTATTTAAGGCGGAATAGTACCTTTAACACTATAAAAGTTTGATCAAAACTTTACCCGCTAGTTTCTATGTGAAGCTCGAACAAACAAATAAACATCGATGAATTTTATTTCAGAAGCCCTTAATTAGTCGATCTGAGTAGTCGGCGTGGCGTTGCTTGAAGTGAATTGATTTGCGCAGGCGTGGGACGTAATGTTTTATTATTTTTCAAAATTTCAAAAATATTTTTATTAACCTATTTAGTTCCTTTTCCTAATGACATTTGAGTTTCATTTTTATCCAAATTTACCGCCAAAATACTCAACGATGACATACTTATTATGTGTCGTCAAAATTACATCACCTAACAACTCTTAATAGAAATTTAATGATCAATTTGATAATTTTAATTTAAAATAAGTACGGTTATAAAATTTTTAAAATTATATCATACTAGCTTTTGCCCGCGGCTCCGCCCGCGTAAATGTCGGTTTTACGCTATATGGGAAATCCCGATACATTTATAGAATTATATAGAGCCTAAAAACCACTTTTACTTGACCTCTCATACTTTAATGGCGGTTACTAAAACAGTGATCAAGCCGTATCTTCTTGCCCTTGCTAATGGTGGATGACTGCAGGCGGATGACGCTGCTAGCTTTTATGTGCAAATGTGACTTCATCTATACTATTATAAAATTGGTAAATATCAAATTTTCAAAAATATTTAAAAAATCTACTCAGATCGACTCATTAAGGACTTCTGATATTAAGTCCGTGTATGTTTGTTGTGTTTATTTGTTCGGGCTTCACGCAAAAACTAGCGGTATATTTTGGTTAAACTGTTACAGTCTTAAAAGGTACTATTCCGACTTAAATAATAAGGCATGTTTCATCAAAATCAATCCAGTGGAATTGAAGATACAGCTTGATCCCTGTTTTAGTAGCCTAGCCGCTGCTAAAGTACGAGAACTCAAGTAAAAGTGGTTCTCAGGTTTTTTATATAAATCTATGATTGTGTTGGGATTTTCCATATAGCAGAAAGCCGACATTCACGCGGGCAAAAGCTAGTACAACATATAATTGACAATATAGATGAACTTGAGTAGGTATAAAGCTAGGTTTTCACAATACGAGTGAGCTCGTATATCTGTTTATCACTCGGAAGCTGCTTGTATTGTGAAGACAAGCAATCCGAGCACATTCCGACATCCGTTCGGAGTAGACACGGACTATGTTAGTTTTTTTGATGAGTTCACTAAGATCATTTTATAAAATGAAAATGTCAATGTCACGTTCACATTTCATGACACGAAATACATGAGATTGTAAGTTTACACAGTAAAAAGATGCAATTAATGTGTCAGTATAGAGAAAATTTTATTTGAATACACCGTTGAACTTGTAACATGCCAACTATACTCTGAACAGACACCTGTACAACCTAACTCTGTTGAGTACTCCTGACCGATTGCAGTTGTATTGTAAAAATCTGATTTAATGCTAGACCAAGGCAAAGAATATTTGGAGTAACATCAAGCAGGAAATTAAATAAATGTTAATAATGAGATAATTTACATACCTTGTGCATAATCAGTACTCTTCAGTAAAGACGCAAGATCTATAAAATTTTCTTCAAAGTCTTGTTTCATCTTCTGACATTTTTCAGGAACCTAACATAAAAAAATCACAAATTAAAAATTGAAATTTATCATGAATTTAAGAGGCTATACCCAATGTGACGCTTTCAAAAAATCGATTGCTTTTCAAACAGTTTATATTTTTAAGAATATCCTGTAAAAATTTCAAGCTGATTAATAGTTTTTATGGTAAATACCATTTTATCTTGCAAATATCGATATTTAAATCTTTAAAGGTGTTTTTCTAGTAATGAGATTTTTTTAATTTGCTGACACTGTAACTCAAAGAGCAATTATCCGATTGACTTGAAAACTGAACTGAGTATTATTGAATATATTTAACTCTACAATGACGTAATATATATTCTTTGGGAAATCTTTGTCTTTGCTTTGGGGAATCTGTTCTGATATTTGTTCTAATATTTAACAAGTCTATGAAGAGCCTTATGAATGTGTAATGGTTGTACATTTAAAAAAAAAATCACTGACTAATTCTAATCATGCACATCACAGTGATGAAATTAGTTCACATGGTGCACTAGTTGATGTGGGAAAGCGATTATGTTGTAAGTAGATATTCAACCATCATTAAATACAACACAGGTTCACTGGTTATGTCAACTGTTAAGATGTTTATGTAATAAATACATCCATTTTATGATCTTACCTGCGCAGGTTTATTTACCATTTCACTGATCATTTCGCCGACCATCAGGTAATTGATCGGAAACAGTTGGTACAGCTTTGATTTGTTTTGGCCAAACGTGACAGCATCATTGGTATTCACTTCGACACTGTGGTTGCAAACTTTGCACTCAATGGGTTCCATAAATTTGGTGATATTTATAATGCATTTTTCACACATGGAATGTCCACATGATAAAAATAGTGGAATATTTCCTTCAGTCTTAGATCCGCCATCTGAAGGATAGTATGATATTTGAGTAAGTTTACCCTTAAAGTCGCTTAAGTTACACATAATGGATAAAATTAAAAAAAGTACGTTCCCACTGTAAATACATTTCAACTGTGTTTTATTAAACATGACACCTCTAAATGTTTCCTTGAATGTTAAAATAAATATTTCATCATCACGAAATGGAAAATTTTATTGTTTTATTAAACATATCACAGTTCTGAATGTTTCCTTGGATGTCAAGAATAAAATGATTCTTTTAATTTAAAACAGATCGTAAAAATAACAGACATGGGCTGACCGTGAATTTTCACAGGTCATTTTTGACAAAATGTATCAACAATTGATTTTATATTTCGAAGAGATATATTTTTGTCATGTTTTCTGTTAATGTATAATATCACTATACATTGCTACAACACCTAACAATTACTGCTTTTTGATTGTGTATATTATTTACATTTCTACTTATATGGTATCAGCATATCCTCAGTGATTTAGCATAATCATCTCTAGTCCATATTCATCCCCACTACCAGGTCACAGACCTTCCCTAATCAGGAGGTATTTTTTTTTTTTTTTAGGTTGATTTAGAATACCTTTATACTTTGTTAATTGAACTGAGAAGATGTTTT
>WUAW01005725.1:15296-47367 GCA_017165845.1 Thaumetopoea pityocampa | reverse complement strand
CTCCTATCCTAATTACATACATACATTTTCGTTTTAAAACTAAAAGTAGAATCCTGAACATGTTTAAGGAAATTGCATAATAACTTATTGACAGTGCAAGGTTGCAGGTGTAAGTCCAACTTTATTAGTAGTTTTTTATTTTAAGTATTTTTAAAATATTGTTATTGAATCGATATCGATAGATTCATGCAGCACTTTCAACGCACACATTATCATTACACACAGTCATAAACAATTGCTTTTTGGTCTCACTAGATAGTTGATAAAGCCAATCTATGGAGTAATATTAGATCTATGGTCTTAATATTCTATACTTGTGTCCTAGTCCAATCGTTTTTATTACTTTTCGAAGTGAGTGCTGTTGTTCGCAGATGGTCTGTACAGCATCACTGGTCAAGATGGCGAATTTAGACTGCACTGTAATTTTGTTTTAACCCCTTACCAACCACATTCCAAGCCACATATGGATGCAAAATTTTATATCTATATTTTCCCTAGCATAATAAATAAATGAATCTTAAACAAACTGACGTTAAAAGAAGCTTTTCACCGTGAAACGGAACGTATTTTTTTTGTCAATAGCCAAAGTTAACTGTCTAAAATATTTGAGTTTCAACGTCTTTTACTTGCTCAGTGTTTCAACGTATGTAGTACCTATGTACCTATAGCTTGTGTTGAGCTTATATGCAACATCTGTGATTGGCCGGTGTCAGAAAATAAAGTACAACTTTTGGGATTCAAAATAAAACACAAAACGGTAAGTATAAAATATAATAAAAATGTTATCTTTTATATTAGTTAAATAAGAAAATTGGTTATTTTAATATCTTGCTATTTTTCTTATATTTCTTGTCTTTTTTCAATCTGCAATATTTAGCTTCGTATGCGTTATCGTAAAAAATACTTCTGCCATATTTGGTTTGGCATACGGTCAGGCTTTTCTTTTTAGCTTATTCCAGAAATAGATTCTACGCGTTTCTAAGGCACTTTTTGAAGAAGTAAAACCTTTTTTTAAACCCAACGCAAAAAGAGGGGTCATATAAGTTTGATGACATACACAGACGGACACACAGTCCGTCTGTGTATCTGTGTGTCTGTCTATGGCCTCGTAGCTCCCAAATGAATGGAACAGTTTTGATAGTATTTTTTTGTTTGATAGCTGATAGATGGTTCTTAGCTATAATTTATGAAGATCAGACCAGGAGCAAAGTGAATCTTCAAATATCTTATACAAACTCAACATTTTGACTTAGAATGTGTAAAAAAAGTGAAGATAATTCGGTATATGATTATTCAGATGCAAATTGAGCTGGTGGCAAAGATAGAGTGATAGGGCTGGTGGGCATCTCCAGCAACGTCCAGTTCCGAAGTCGTTTAGAAGACAAGGTTAAGATGGCATCCAAAAAGTTCGTTGTGCTGAATAGAGCGAAGTGGAACTTCACGCCGGGACAAAGACTGTTATTATATAAAACGCAGGTCCGGCCCCGTATGGAGTATGGTTATCATCTGTGGGCAGGTGCACCTGGACGCCAGCTTAGGACCTTTTGTCTGAACCTTTTGCCGCGGCTCAAAGACTAGCTATATGAATCGTCGGTGATTACAAACTCACATGCGGTATCGAACCTTTAAGTTTAAGGAGAAATTTTGCCCCCTTATGTATATTCTATCGCTTATACAATGGGTTGTATTCTGAGTTGTTTGATATGATGCCCACAGCCACTTTCTACCATCGCACCGCTCGCCATCGGCAGGGAGTTCATCCTCACACATTAGAACTTCAATGGTCGCGTACAGTGAGGTTTTCCCAAAAGATGACAGTATGGGGTCCTTCAAGAGGGGAGTGAGTAAATCTTTGAAGTGCCGTCAACGCGCGTGTGGTACTCCCGATGCTGCAGACATCCACAGGCTGCGGTGACCGCTTACCACCAGGCGGGCCGTAAGCTTGTTTACCACCATCGTGCTATAAAAAAAATTAATAATTTTGTTTTTTATAGATCGAACTAAAAAATGAAAATTAAATTATAGTTTAAAAAAACTAAAAAAACACGCTTTTATAATCGAACTAATAAAGTAAAAAATAATTCTTAATATAAGAATAAAATGATTAACGAGAAAATTAATGTGGTTGTCGTAAAAGCGTGCGGTGCTTTGTGATACATTTTTACACTAACTCTGCATTTTGGAATGGAAAGAACTAGTGAGAAATTATAATAATTGATATCGAGCGTCCAGTCTACGTACTCGCCAACATAAAAAGCGATCTTTCTGGAAATCCTTGGGGGAGACCTATGTTCAGCAGTGGACGTCTTTGGGTTGAGATGATGATGATATCGAGCACCCCACAGTTTTACCACAATGACATTAATTTTCTCGTTAATCATTTTATTCTTATATTAAGAATTATCTTTTACTTTTTAGTTCGATTAACTATAAAAGAGTGTTTTTTCTTAAATAATTATTTATTGAACTGTAAGTAATTTACGAAATTTACGCTCAGTTTTGCCAGGAATTAAGGCAGAAACATGAATACAAAAACAAAACTATGTGCAGCGCAGCGTACGCGCTGTCGGGGTCTTACACACCGTGCGTCTACGTACAGTTTTAGTGGAGTCATCATCGTACATCATTTAAAAATTATGGAATTGCGCCACAAAATATACCTATATAGGTATATTATTAAAGATCCACAAACCAAGATACCTAATCCACCTGATGAATATTTAATAATTTAAATTTAAACACTGACATTTAAAAGCACCATTAATTTGTCTTGTTGACTCATAGTATCTTCCTGAGTTTAGAGGTCAACGTGGTAGGTTTGTATGGGGTACCTATAGAGCCTTAGCGCTGGTTGGTCGTATGAAATGAATGGCACGAACACTGTACATTGCGCGGTTGGCTGCCTTCGAAAGTGGACGTTAGATGTTGTTCGAGTAACATAACACCAATTCGCGTTCGATAAAATTATTGAAGATTTACAAAATTCGTCGTCCTTTTCTGAGAGCTTCAATATACTTCATGGCAATCGAATCGTTTTTAGATTAACACGAGTGACTTAAATATGTGCTTCTCTATGTTATGGTGATCAAAGTTGAACGTGAAACCACAGTTTTTAGTCAAAATGTACGGGATCAATTTTTTTAACAAGTTGTCATTGGTGCTGCTGTCGTTACTAGCGTTCACTGGTGAGTGCTTGGGCCATTATGTCATGTACAGTGATGTGTGAGCGCTTCTTTCACCGCAATATTGAACGAGTGATTGATTAAGATGACTGTGACTTGAAGATACCATCGTTAGTATTCTCATGATAAGCCAAAGCTTAGATGATATCTGAACAAAATGTGTTGTGGTTATGTTGACTGACGTAAGATAGATATTAATTAAAAGAGACGTTCAGGTAGATATTAATTAAAAGAGCTAAATAAAAAAAAAATACGTCTGCCCTTTGACCATTTTTTTATTTTAGATTTTACACACATACATATATGAGCTTTGAAAACCATACAGTTCTTTTTAGACACACTAGTATTTGAAAAATAGTAAATAATAATTAACTAAATACAAAATTAGGATAAAAATAATGGGGACACACACTTTATATTTAGTTTCAATTTAGTTAGTTTACTTAGTTTTTACTCAGTTTCAACTAAATGCTTGTCCATCAAATATAATACTAATATTATTTTATAGGTCGAGCACGTTATTTATATCAGCACTTAAGAATAATCCCTACGTTGTCTGTGGCGTTAAAAACAACCTTCAGTCTACAAGAACCACATGATATTTACATTCAAATCCAGTCCATATTCGTCCCCAACACAGGGCCACGGACCTCCCCTAATTAGGAGAGGGCTTAGGCCGTAGTCTACCGCGCTGGCCTAGTGCGGGCCGGTAGACGTCACACCCCCATGCGGGAATACAGGTTTCCTCACGAAATCTCCCTTTTCTGTTAAGTGCATCGGTGTCTACAATGTAGACGATTGATACCCAAAGTGGTCTATATCGATTCCCAGGGTTCGACGATGATGTGCAAGGGGTCCACGACAACCATCAAAAATACATTTGAAGTTAATAAATTTACAAAAATTTCAATTACTACGCTTTGGGGGTCTAACCAAAAGTGAAAAACATTACAAGCGGTCTATAAGACAAAAAAGTTTGAGGACCTCTGATGTAGACCGTACATGAATTAGATATAACTCAGTGGTACGTGACCGGCATCGAACCTACGACCTTTTGATCTCAAGCAATGTGTGACACCACTGGACTACCAATGTACTTTTATATTTACATTAACAGGTTCGAATTAACATTTGGCGCTGTGGTAGTGGCGCGGTGGCCATTTACCCATTACACCATCTGTTTAATAGTCATTACTTTGAACCTTATGAGGGTGATTTCGTAAGTATTAGGTCTTTACCTATGAAATTGTCGTTATATATAGAAAAAAATCGAATAATTTTGTTTTAATGAAATGTATATGTTTAATTAATCGAAGTTATTGGTCATTATTGTCGATGCACTTTTGCCATTTTGATGCAAGTTCATTGATGCCTCTGCTATAGAAATCCTGAAGACGTGAATCGATGAGCTCTTTAAAGACGTTTTCCATCACCTCATCGGATTTGAAATTTATCCCCTGAACAAAGTTATCCAAATTCCGAAAAAATAGAGCAAGGCCTTGTGAGTGTGGTGGGTAACGGAGTTTCCAGTTGTCACCCCTGTAGTGTGTCTCCTGTAGTTTTAAGACGGTCCGTTGTGCGGTGTGTGGCGAGCGTCGACGGAGTGGACCGGAGCAATTGACAGGTCTCGGTTGTTTGACAGTGAGCTGGTGCATCATTTGTAATACCTCACGGTACACCTCTGCAGTGACAGTTGTGCGCGGTCTCAAGAAGACGTAGTGAACAACGCCGGCACGGGTCCACCACACACTCACAAGCAGCTTCTTTTGACTCAATGAGTTTGGGTCACGGTTTGCCCCCCCCGTGCCCGACCAGTGCGTCGAACGTTGTCGATTGTCACTCAGGAGCCACGTTACGTCATAAGTGACAATTCGATTCAGGATTCCTTCACTTATGTGCCTGTTCCACACGTTAAGACGCACTTCAACGCTATTCTATTGTTGTTGTTAAATGAGTTCACACGGTACCCCACTTTCTGAGCTTTTTATCCTTCCAATTTGACGTAAATGAATCAGTAATGGTTTTTTGGTAGTTTCATATTACTTGATCCTGGTCTAATTCATATAAAATTAATTTTAATCGATATAAAACCCGTCGCTATAGTAAATCTTAATAGTCCCATTTGGGGCATGCTAAAATTGTTGAATTGTTTTAATGTGTAATTGCGGATTTGTTTTAAAATATTTTAAGAATTTAAAATATTTTAAGAATTTTATTATAATTTTTTTCGAAAGTAATAGTATTGCCCTAAATGGGACTCTAAGATTTACTATAGCCGCGGGTTTTATCCATTAAAATTCATTTTATATGAATTAGATGGGGATCAGGTAAGATGAAACTAACCGTTTTTTCATTTACGTTGTAGACTGCTGCTGATTATGACGTAGTTTGAGATGAATCCGCTCCCACTATGGCCTTTAATTCATCATTATCAATTTTCGTCTCCGGTCGGTCACGGGGCGCATTGTTGAAATCATAATTTCCAAAACGGAAAAACGCGGCGCGCGTTCACTGGCGGTACCCGGTCGGTCCATACACGTCGCTGATATGGGGCGCCGTCTGTGCCGCGGTGGTACCACTACAGAGCACGTATTTGAAAATAACGTGCAATTTCGATTTATCCACGGTCATAGGAACAGCGATATAAAGAAAAATCGAACACTCGGAAATCAAATGAACAACCGATTTTTGTCATATGTCATAGCTATAATATATTATAAAATGTATTTGAATTTGGAATTCTAAATAGAATGAAAGAATATGTACACTAGCCAGTATTAAAATTCGGCAATTTCATAGATAAGGACCCATACTCGAAATAGGAAAGAATAAGGAATAATACTTCTAACAATGATCCTCTAACAAGGAATAAGGAATAATAACTCTAACAATGATCATTTTTTTAAAGTATAATTGTGTGTTTTGAAAATAATATAAAAGAAAGCAATGATAATTTAAGATGAGCACACACACGATTGTTTAACACAGAGAAAATCCAAAATGGGAGTAGGGAGTGCAAGGCGCGGGGGCGGCTGGCGGGCCGTGTCGGTCTTCTATTGACTGGATCCACTGCGGAGGACCTTTTGATGCCTCTCTGTGTTTTGCTGTTTCGAGCCGTGCTAGACATGAGCCAGCGCCTGCCGCCGTCCTCCTCTGGGAATAGTAGCACTTAAAAATAATTTAAATTACGAAACTGTCTAAAAATATTTATTATTGTTGTGTTGGAAATTGCTAGCGTATTATTTTATTGTATACTGAAAAGATCCGAATGACGTGTTCTTTTTATTTTTTAAATTTTCGATCAAGAAGAAGAAAATAGTTACATAAGAGGGATCTACGTATACGATTATTATAACTAATAACAAATAAAAAAATATTTTGTTACCAAACCACGATAGTTCAGTACGCATACTGTTTATTATTGGGTTCGGTACTAAAAGAAAGAAACCTACCACGTATACGAGTACTTCAATGACAATTAGGTGTTCATTTTAATTCCTTAAATTGTAAGAGGGTCGCCTTGTTGTGGCTACTGCATTGTACTCTTAACCGAGAGAAAGCAGAAGAGCTGAGCGGTGTTACTGATGAGTTATAGTCACGCAGCCCGTGACATGACGTGGTGAGTGGCTACCGCCACCTGCACGCACCTACAGAAGGTTCCACACAGACGTGTTGTCAGCCCCCCGGAGCCCGTGACTGCGGGGAGGCGCGGTTCGTCACGGAACACGGCAGCGCCGGGCCTCCGCCCCAGGGGGCGGTGCCTACTCACGTGTTATCTGTGTAACAACGACACGAATTAACACATTCACTGCCGGCGGAGAGGTGCCTGTGTGAACATAATCGGACGAATTTGACAAATTTACTTATTCCGACAATCGTTGGAGCGCGCGAGTTCTGCAGTGGAGACCGCGTTTGGGCAAACGTAGTGTGGGACGGTCCCCGGTTAGATGGAGCGACGATCTGCGGAAATTGGCTGGCAGCTGCTGGGTGCGTGCAGCCACGAGCCACAAGATCGGGCTGCACGCACTGATCTAGTCCCAAACTAGTATTCACTGTATCTTGGGTACTACTAGACAACGACTACTAGACAACGATATACATACTCATATAGATAAATACTAATACATAAATAGATAGATATAACCATGATTCGGGTACAAATATTTGTGCTCATCACACAAAGTTTGTCCCTGCCAGGTTCGAACCTCGGACTCATTGGCAGAGAAAGCAGGGTCACAGCTATTGTATCAATCAGTCGTCGATAATGTGTGAACGTGAAAGTTATAAAAAACTATTTTAAACCGCGCGGGGGAACACTGAATGGTGCGCGCGTGCGCGTCGTTCGAGCCCTTACACTATCCGGACGGCGGAGGTCACCCGGGGCCGCGGCCAGTGCCGCTCGCGGTCAGCCGTGTTCTCATCGACGTTCGTTTCAGGGGGCTCGCAAGACGGCAGCCGCGTGAAGCGGCTCAAGGCGGGCAGCGCCGCCGTGTCGCGGGAGCCGGCGCAGGCGCTGGACGCGCCCGAGCCGGAGCCGGCGGCCGCGCCCGCCCCGCCCGCCTTCCTCAGCCCCTCCGTCAAGGAGTACCTCGAGCTGGGCATGGCCATACCCGGTGAGTCACGCGGGTGCATTTAGGTTAACAGTCTAAACTATGTGCTTCTACTTATTAATCTTTTTTCTTCTTAAAATAATGCTTTGCTAAAAAAGTTTTTTATATACCATATATAGTACAACTACTATATATTGTACTAGCTTTATGCCCACAGCTCCGCCCGCGTGAATGTTGGTGATCAGCTACATGTGGAATCCCGACACAATCATAGATTTATAGAAAAGTACTAAGGAACCAATTTTACTTGACCTCTCGTACCTTAACGGTGGCTACTAAAACGGATCAAGCTGTATCTTCAATTCTACTGGACTGATTTTGATGAAACATGCCGCAATATTTAAGTAGGAATACCTTTAAGACTAACAATTTAACCAAAAGCTACTCGCTGGTTTTTGTGTGAAGCCCAAACAAACAAACTAACAAACATCGACGGATTTGATTTCAGAAGCCCTTAATTAATCGATCTCAGTAGTTTGTTATTAAATATCTTTAATTTTTGAAAATTTAACATTTAACAATTTTACAATATAAATAGATAGATATAAAAACTCACCGAGTAAGTAGCCACACTCCAAGTGTTATCTTAGGTGTCCTATGATACCGGGGATGGGGCTGGTGCTAAGCGCGGCGCGGGTTGTGCTGCGCGCCACACCCTGCTGACCAAAGACTGGCCGTCATCGACAGGTTAGGGGGCTTCAGAACCCATTGCGCCGACGCCTGTTGGTGCCTTGATCTTTCGATTATTTTTCGAGGGGAACTGATTTATTCTTTCCCTGCGAGAAGAAGTTAATTAGAAATCTATATTGTTTCTCTATCGAAGTTTTGTAACACACAGGTTTTCATGTAAATAATAACTTCTAGTTACAAACAACATTTTCGTTTAGAGTACCTTTAATCGGACATATTTGCTTGTATTTTATCGATTAGTAATAAAGGACAATTTTAGCGATGCAATTTATATATAAGAGAGATTCCTATGTATGTATTTTAGTATTATTAACAAGAATGATTTATAAAAGTTAACTTACTAGGTAACATGCACGGTAGTAATAATTTTGCGTGCGTGCGTGCGCGCGCGCGCGCGTGTGTGTGTATGTGCGTGTGTTTAGTTTACCGATACACTACAACTTATAAATCTCACAATACGTAGAAACGATTATTAACATTGAATCTTTTTTGGTCTGAATGTTTATGAATGGTGAGTGGTCAATTGATATTTTTAAATAAACATTTCATAATGAGCATTATTAGACATTACTTAGCAACATATCAGAATATAATATTTGAGGTCATATCAATTCACTGTTTGGGTGAGGCTTTACAAAGATAATTTGCGTAACGTTATATTTGGCAAGAATTTTCATTCATTCGTTCATTCGGTCGAGTTCACCTTCGTTAACCCAAACACGCTGATACTTCATAATTGGTAAATATTATACTATTGATTTGTTGCGCGGAAGGTTGCGCCGCCAATGAAGTCGTGTATGCGCTTGGATATGGAACGTATTTATAATGATAGATATATTTATAATGATAGATGAATTTTTGTATAGACAAAACTTGAAAGCATTTTTTTAGAACCAGTAAGAGAATCGGTTGGTATATTTTTTCGTACCAAGTTATATTCAAATTTAGATCCAAATATTTACAAAAATATTTGAAGACAACTGACAGGCGATGCGATGTTCAGACCGGTCGTTCTGCGGTAGATACTCTTCGGTGTCTTTTTGTGGCAATGATCACGATTTTAACAATAAACTGTGGCAACAACATTAAATCTATGAAATAATTTTGTATTTCTGTACAAAAAACATATTGAAGTCATCTTAACTTATTATATATTTCGCGTTTCATTTCTGAGATCGACCTAATTTAAGATAAAGTTGTTCCGCTTAGTCTTTTCATAGATTATCTGATGTTCATTTGGCGGCGACCCGAGTGAAGCGTCTCTTGAAGTGTTATTTTACGTTTCATATTAGTTTATTGTGATGATTATTACATAAACTTGGTGCTGTTTTGTGTATTATCGTCAATCATCGTGAAAATATTTGGTAACAGCTACAATTTTGGTGCTGTCAGTTTCATTTAGACACGTCAAAATAAAATGATTTAGACGCGATTTCGGAACATACGGATTAAAGATATGCAAAAACGCAACATTTTTTTGAACTGTTATCAAACAGTTCAAAAAAATGTTCAAAAAAAAGTTTCTATCAAGAAACGTAGATCGGTACTCGCTATAAAGGTTTGCTATCTCGTTTTGGCGTTTGACATTAGAAAAAGATAGGGAGGGACTAAATTTAGTTAAGTTTATTTACAATGAAATCAGCATCATTATCTTCATTCAGAGTGTCTATTAGGTATTCACGATTGAATGAGTGAAGTTTTTTATAACCCGATGCTGACCAACAGGCTTATTACCGTCTGCCTGCTGGTAAGCGGTTACTGCAGCCTATGGACGCCTGCACATCAGGAGTGTCACACGCGCGTTGATGAACCTTTAGAAATGTATTTATTCCCCTTGAAGAACCCCTATTGTAGTTCCTTGGAAAAACCTCAGTAGGTGTGTTTGATAGAGGATTGAGAGCGAGGCAGAACCTTATTGGACCAGAAGCGTCATCTTGTTTCGCTCTATGGTCATTGTAAACAATAAACAAACAATAAATTGTAAACAATTGCGATCAGCTGCCCCAAGCTAAAGCTTGGGGCAGCTGATCGCATCGATCGCAAGTAAATTGTACATGTCGCCACGCTTTTCACAGACGAGTTGTACCTACATGTAAAAACGAAACGATGTATGTATTTCGCACATTACAAAACTTATACGAGCCACGTGTGGAATACTGAATCGTAAGTTCTTACACATATTATATTTAATATGCGTCGTGAATAGATCTTTTATGTTGTATTCTTGTGTTCCCGCCACACCCGATGTGCCTCAGGAATCTCATCTCGGATATCATAGAATTTTTTGGGGTTTTCGACGAAGATATTACTATGGTTAATTGGTTATGTAGCAATCGATGAATATTTCTAAATATCCTTTTCCAGTTCTGTTGACCGCTAATAATTTGCGTTACGACGTCGAGTGGTATTTCTTCAAAATCCATTAGCGGCATGTCAATATTATTGTGGCGTTCCGTTCCAGCCCACCGGGCGCAACAGTTATGTCTGACAGGATTTTACAGGTTCCGTTACAAAACTGATGCACTTCTTCCGGTCGCGGTATATTATAATAGTTGAACTTGTGGTATTTAAATTATTTACTGCGGTTCTGTTGGATTTTCCGTTATTGAGTTTGTGAGAAAATTGTTTTGTGTTTTTGTTTGAGCACTAGTTTTAAGTCTATTTATTAGTATTAACATCCGTAAAAAATTTGCTTAAGTATGTCAAGAGACTGTTGAATTGGCGTGTTTGGCCGTTCATATGTTCTGTATATTTGATAGTTTTCAACTTTTTTTTCTACTGCATGGATAAGGTTATTGTTTCTACATACATACACTCACGCTGGTATCCTTTAGGGGTAGGCAGAGACCACAGTTTGCCACATACTACGATTCTGACATGCCTCTCTTGCCTCATCCACATCCATATCTTCTCATACACTCTCGTCGATTAAGGGTGCTACGAACTTGGCCTTTTTGAAACAAGTTGTTGATATGGTCTGTAAGTTTTTCCTGGGCGCCCTGTCGGAAGACCAACACTTCCACTAACATTTGCCCGGTATATTTGTTTCGTCATTCGAATCTCACTCATTCTTTCTAAATGACCAAACCATTGGAGTATTCCTTTCTCGATCCTTGTCACTACATCATACTTCAACTTACACCGATCCCTTATCACGCTATTTCTCAATCGATCACTCAGGGTGACACCATAGATACTTCGCAGGGAACGCATTTCCACCGCATTCACGCGACTTTCGTTCTTCTTTTGCCATACACACGATTCACTGCCGTACACAAATGTAGGTACCAATACACCACTTTGAATAGCCAGACGACTTTTTTGTGAGACTGACTGACTACTCATCATAGAGTGCAGGGCGCCATACGCTTTATTACCCGTAGTCACCCTCCTTTCAATATCACTATCACACCTTCCATTTCTTGAGATCATAGTTCCCAGGTTCACAAACTTATTTCCTTCCACTCTAGCACCATCTACAACAATATGACATCTTGTAACATTTTCCTCCCCTTCGATCACCAATACTTTCGTCTTACTCACATTAATTTTCATTCTTTCTTCTTGTAAGCCTCATTCACTACATTTAACATGTCTTGTAACTCCCGTGCCGACGATGCAAGCATCTTGCATCTTCAGCATATAAGAGACATTTGACAAGTAAATCATCCATACTTAGTCCACACTTCATATCTTTCAAATTTGACAGACGGCTGTCCATATAAAGATTGAAATATATTTATTGTTTCTGTTTCTAAATATATATTTTATTAATTTACCAATTTTCGCTTTCACGTCCGTTGCAGCCTGTGTTGTCATCTCGGCTTGTACTAGTGGTGGGCCGGTACGCGAATTCGTAATACCGTTTTGAAACTATTTATTTTAGTAACCGTTCATCGGTGACACTGAGCTTGGTCCCGGCGTGCGTACGGTTGGCTTTATTTTTTAAATTAATTGTTCTGTTTCGCTCATACGGCGCCCCGTAGCCGCCCGATATTGGCAACGTTTGGTTCGTGCTTTCCAAACGAACACAGTCCTCCATTGTTCCATGGATGTACTGAGGATGTGTCGAAAATTATCCTTTAGCTGATACCGTTCGAGTACCATCTTTAGCCATGACTGGGGTGCCGAGTCAAACAACTTGTTATAGTCGATTCAGGCAGCGGAGCAGTTACGTCGGCTGCGCTTGAACTGCTGACCAGTGACCGCGTCAATCAGTAGCACTTGCCACGGTACGATTATTGTCTCCATGGCGAGTGATTTTTCAGCGAAAATAAATCTTAGTACTCTGTAGATCAGAGGTCCTCAAATTTTTTTGTCTTATAGACCACTTTTAATGTTAGAACCCCAGAGCGTAGTTATTATGAAATTTTTGTAAATGTATTAACTTTTGACAGTTGGCGTGGACCCCTTGCACGTCGAGTCGATATAGACCACTTTGGATATCAATGATGTAAATGGTCGTAAGGCACTGTGATGGGTCAGCGGTGCGGTTCGATATTGGGATTAAATGGGTGATCCCAGTAGTGAAGAAGTTTAGAAGTATTTCTTGCTGGAGAGCCTCCTGGAAGTGCCTTGAAAGTTCTAAATGACAACTCCGGAGAATTATAGATAATTATGAGACAGTTGAAAATAACGCGCGACTCGAAATTCAAGTTCTTGCTGAGACACCTTTTATTTTCGGAAATAACATTTATTGTCTGCACACGCACAGCGCGACGTCTTTGTGCCAACGCCGCGCCGGCGCACACCGCGCGAGGTCGGTTCCACGGGCCCGCGCTCGCGGCCGACCTCGCTCGCTAGAGCGGTATTGTCGCCGTGGTTTAGTTGTTAATTGCGCTGGCAATCGTAACGATCACACGCGGGGTCACGCGCACAACGCGCGCCTGCGACGCGTCATCCGACACTGGTTGTATGCTTTCGCACTTTTTATCATATTTCAGCCAGTACTTGACTACAATCCCACCTGATGGTAAGCGGCGATGTAACCTAAAAAATGGGGAAAGGAAAAATTCAGGATAAAGCCTGCATGCTCGCGTAGGTGTGTGAAGTCTACCAATCCGCACCAGGCCAGCGAGCCTGCGGTCTAATCCTCCTCCTGATTACGGGAGGTCCGCCTCCCTGTAGTGGAGACAAATATGGACTCTGGATCATGATATTTTTTTTAACTTTTAGGTTAGAATATGAAATGTATGACTATATGTTTGCACATCTGTTGGAGGCCGCGTCCGCACGCGTGCCCCACCCGACCCCACCCGACCCCAACCGACTCCCGGCGTACCGACCGAGCGGGCGGCGCCGCTCGCTCCGTGCAAGCATCACTCAGAACGTGCTCGTGTGAGCACATCGTCGTGACTCCTGACGCGCGGGCGGTCGCGCCACCCGGAGGCCGGCGCGCGCGCGTAAGGCTCTCCGCAGCCCCTCGGTGCACGTTCTCTTGTTTAAGGCCACTCTCTTACTTCATCTTTGCTGATTAAATTAACAGTTGTTGCATCTATCTTCAAATATCATCATCAACCCATCTGCTGGCCCATAGTATGACATCTCAAGAGCGGTTAAGTCATGGTCTATTACGTGGGTCTAATGCGAGTCGCCGGTAAACATACATAGATACAAACTCATTTCCGATGAAGGTGCTAAGCGGTCTAACGGCATTCGATAAGTTCCGTCTAAAACAATATGTTATGTATTTCTTATATCAGTGTGCACTGGTTTCATTGAGTAGAGCGCGTCGTCGCATGCGGAATTATTATCTCTTTTAGTGACCGCTTATCTTCGATAAAGTCAATAACACAAAAAAAATTGTTTGTGTGGGAGTCTATCCTATGGAACTGTACACAGTGATGGTAGCTAATGTTGCAGCCCCAACCAGTACAACCCGATGGAGCAACCGCTCTCGGATGATCGTAAATGAAACATGTTCACTCTATTCGGAACCCGACCGGCAACTCCGTTAAATGTTTCAAAATAGCTAATGAATGGGTTTGTCCCGGTTACACGTTGAAACGTTACGAGGAGTGCACTGATTGGCACGCGCCCTGTCGCGGAACCAATAATCTACCGCCGCCTGTCCGATGAAGTACAGTAAATTAAAGTGCAATAGGGGTTCTTCATGAGGGGAGTGGGTAAATTCCTAAAGAGTCGGCAGCGCGCGTGAGATGCCCCTGGTATTGCAGACGTCCATAGCCTGCGGTGATCGCTTACCACCAGGCGCGCTGTAAACATGTTCGTCACCATCGTGGTAATAATTTTTTTTTATATATATATATTTCTTCCACCCGCGATCAGCCTTTAGCCATAAGACGACTTATTCAATAATGTTTCCACCGAGTCACTGTGTATGTCTTTGATAGACATTTTTTTCAAACAGAGGTACTTGATGACAGTTCTTATTTCGTTTTTCTACATTTTGATGTTTTCTTTTCCACGGTTCGTAGTCAAATGAATGTATCTCCCAGAAACCGTGTCCTATTTATATAATTTTTTATGCTGAAGTAGTAGGTATATAAGCGATCAAAAAAAGTAGTTTTTGGATTCTTACAAGGACTAGAGATAATCAAATATCATTACTTTTGGATCACCCCTCGTATAATCGCACAAGTAAAATTTTCTTCCGATAAGGTATATTTTGAATTTACTGTTGAGCTTTGAATAATTTTTTTTGCTGTTGAAATATGTTTGCCGTGGTTTAAAAATTCTTCACATAACTCTAGTTTTGTAACTTTTAATTCACTCATGTTGTACTCAGAACTTGCAAACAAAGAAACTATTTTTCAAATTATTTTAGTACAGAGCAGTACAAACGTAAAGTGAATAATAAATTTTCTCACCATAAAGTAATGCTTATATATGAATGGATCCATTAACCATGTGCAAAATGCAGACTCGTTCCCATGGGACTCGTTTTGGTGGAAGTGGCTTTTGAGTTTCTTAGTCAAATGGCATATACCTTAATGATTGTCAAATATTGTTCTAACTGCTGTAACTTTTTTATTATGCGTTCAAAAATATCTGAAACAATCTGCTAGCTCTCAGTAAACAATACAAGACAAAACTATTTTATAACAAATAGTAACAATAGTGTCGTAACTTAAAACTGCATTTAGATAACATAGTATCATTTTTGCGATAAATCGAATTTCCAATAAGTATAAAAGTAAAACTTATTTTAATTAATGTAGGTACTATTATAAAAAATATATTTTATATATACCTAGTACCTATAATAGTAAATAACAACATAACATCGCGCCGCTGGTGACAAAGTAATGCCGACACGTTCACCGTAACGACAGTTAATGAATGAATGAATACTTTATTTGCTAATATATAGGTTATACATAGGTTCTTACATTAACTTTAGTCTCACTATATATGACAAATTCGTCGTGCAAATATTACAATAATGATTACTCGTCGCTCGCCGCAAAGGGTGAACGAGAACACTGCGAGGAAATATACGCGCCCGAGAGACTGTCGTCTAACCCCTGTCATTGTGTTGAGGGCACTTGTGAAGAGTCGTCATCATCAGCGGCAAGGACCCGAGGATAACGACATTCCACAAAATTCACTTTAAAAACTTCTTAACGCAACATTTGGTAACGTTACTACTGCAAAGGTTTCAGACGACGCGCACTTCGTGTACAGTGCGACGCGATTAAAACGATTTAGGGCGCCTTCAAATTTGCAGCGCGGCCGCAGCTCTATAGCCGCGCTGCTTTGTAAATCCATATAAATAAAAAACACACGGCCGCAGCGCGTGAGCGGCGCTGCGGCCGCGCATCACTTCATCACTCAAATAGTGACGGTGCGCACGTACTTTTTCTTTGTCCAAAATCTTTTTTGTCTTAATAGTAACACTAAGAGCAGTGTTCCTTTGTCAGAGTCCATCGCGAAACTAATATAACACTACGATTCTCAAACCTAGCGACAGCAGCGCGGCCGCAGCGCGTGTGCCGCGCGGCGACCGCGCGACACACGCGCTGCAAATTTGAAGGCGCTCTTAACAACGCAACCCGCGCGCTCGGCTGCAGCGACCGATGTATTTGACGCGTGCGCACCCGTGCTCTAACGCGTTATTACATTAAATTATGATCCTTAACGCTCTGAAATATGGTCGATCTTTGTGTCTGTAGTGACACTCGGAGACTTGTAATCGCAATTTTAAAGGCCGGTCCGATGAAGTCAGCCGGTCGCACTTCTGCACGGTGTCATCATGTGTCTGTGTGTTAGTGCGTTTATTTCCGATAATTGCTAAAAACATGTGGCACCGGTCAGTCCAGTTCACCGTCGGGCGGTGTGCAGGCGCGGCGCTTGCGGGCGGGCGCACGCTGCATAAATTGAATGCTTGTATGCTAATGAGTCGAATGACCGATGGATAGTGATTATCAGTCGAGCACATCTCGGATGACTCCGTAACGACGGGTTGCGAAGCGTACACTATTTCGAAATGACGATTTATTTCTTATCATATTAAATAGTGCAGAAGGCAAAATCACGCGCGTCGAGTGGCGACGCGGCCGCCGCACTAGCGAGCTCAGTCAGCCCGGTGCTGTATTCGGTGAGACGCGGAGCTTCGTTCGCGATTACTTCGTGTAGGTGCCGCTGACAGCCCGCCTCACGTCGTACGTTCGTGGTTGGTATGGCCCCTACCGCCCCGTCGTGTCCCCAGCGGTCGGTCCGGCGGTTGAATCGTGAATAAGTAGTAACCGCAGACGATTACGGTTTCATTATATCAGAGGGGGTGTGCCGGCGCACGGCACCGAGCCGCGCGTGCCGCAGTGAGCAGTGCGCGGTGCCAGCGCCAGCGCACACTCATTTATCATCACCACCAGCCCACGGAAGTAGCCAAGCCCACACCTCAACATTCGGCTGGCGTGTTGGAGATCGCACTAGATTTTGATTATATAAGAGGATAACGCCGCCGGCCGTTGCCCGGCGGTGTCCCGCAGCTACTAGCGTCCACTAGAACGAGTGTTTATACCGACGCGACGAAACACAGAGACCCATGGAAATGTTTACATACTCGGCCGGGAACGGACCTTGGACTTTCGGATTCGAAAACGAGGTCACATTCATTACACCACCGTGAGTCTCGTTGAATACCGTTAGTATTTACTCATCTTATGTACCATTTTGTCCGTATTTACACACGTACGTGCCCCATAGAGGTACAAAGTTACCACGGACGAGCCGTTTGCCGCGCACCCAGGAGCGAACTACTGACTCAACGCTGACTAGTTTATAATTTAAATTATGCCCCTAATTTTTAGTTATTTAATTTTTATTCATGAACAGAAAATATTCCCCGGATGAAAAGTATCTTAAATCACTCTTGAAACTCCTCCACCTATTAATGATAATCCTTATATAATATCTCTTCAAAATCGGTTCCGACGTATCGGAGATAAATAGACAGAATGACGCACAGAACAATGAAAACCATTATGTTCTGTGGAATGACAAATAAAAAAAGCGTGTTTGGTACGGAGAAAATAACCACATTGAGCTTAAGGAAAACCTTTTATTGAGAAATCACAGACAAATTATTTATTGGTGTGGATGTTTTTCACCGTTTATTTTTAGCAATGTCGAGAACACATTAACGTATTGCATAATTAATAGTGACACAATCGCTGTAAGCACCTTTATCGTTACTATTACCGCTGCCGGGCTCACCACGAGCGCCGCTGCGCGTGCGCCCGCGGCCTCGGTCCGTTCTGTCCCCGGCGGCGGGTCGGGTCGGTCCACTTAGCGCCTCGGTTACGTGACATTTGGAGCCTTAGCACCTAAACATTGCTTCCTGAACAACGCTCATGAATGAATGAATGGACTAATGACAGACGCATCACAGTTGATACTACTGGGAGGTATTACTACTGGGAGGTATTACTACGGGGAGGTAAAGTAAAATCTCTTGTAAATATCTCTTTCCGTAAGTGCTGTGATAATCAGTTAAGAGATGTTCCGGAGTAACGCAGTGGTGTTATCCGCTTGTTCAATTAAAATTACTGCGATCACTAAGAAGTCTGTCAAGTGTGAAGATGTTTTTTATCATATTTCAGCCAGTACTTGACTACAATCCCACCCGATGGTAAATGGCGATGTAACCTAAGGTGGTAAAACGTACTAGCTTAGTAAAAACCTATTCACTCTTGTCTTAAAGACACATTATAATCGGTCGGAAATACTGACGCGGGAAGACTATTCCAGTATTTGGCTATTATGTATAGAAGCAAATCGTTTCGTACGAGTGACAGGTGTGTCTACGGGTAGGGGTGATAGTCCGCCATGCGCCTAGTAGTCCGATAGTGAGGGGGATGGAGGAATTAAATCGTGTAATTCCTGCGCGCACTCCAAAATCTATCCTGTACAATACTAAAAGGCTGGCTACCCTGCGCCTGTGCTCAAGGCGTTGTAGATTGGTCTCGACCGGGGAGGGTCACCAATAAGCCTCTGCCCGCCTCTCCACAGAGTTCAATACTGCTCGGTGGCATTCCCCAGCGTCAGCTCATAAGTGGGATTGTGGCAAATCTCTCCTTTTTGGAGAGGAGATTCATGTTCTGCAGATTTCCAAGGGTTGGTGGTGATCATATATTGTGTTTATTATCAAGTAATCTGTACAAGTGATTGTGTGAACACGGAGCCGTGTACTTTACACAGGGGATTGGTACAATGTTCATACTATGCTGTGTTTTATCTCAGAAATTATCAAAAGTGTTTGTAGTCGGTGTGTAGTCGCGCTGGTGCGATGGCGGCGCACTGTTTAGATACGTCACCCCGGGCGCGCGGTGCGGCCGCGCCCGCGCCGGACGGCCCGGGGCGGTGCGGGTGGGTGCGCGTCGTACCGGGTGCGCGGGCGGCGGGGAGCGGGCACATCAAGACGGCGCGGCGGCGGCCGCCCCGCGCCCGCCCGGTGTGACCGCGCACGGCTTTCAGTTCTCATTATTACTTAGATTCTTTAAATTAAAATTGTTTCAGGGTATTTTTCTGGAATGTGTTCTGTACTTTGGAGGGCCGTCTTAAGCATATTTGGCGCCGGAGTGCGAAAGTCAGCTCCGCTCGCGTGGTCTCAACAACGAACAGAGTTGACTTTAAAAAGTAGAAGTTAGTTCGTTAGTTCTAAAGTAGGCACCTATCGAAACTTACGACGATCGCCTCGCGCGTCCTAGGACCCTGCGCGCCCTAGGACCCTGCGCCCGGGTGCACCGCACCCTTTGAACCCCCGGGTAACAACGGCCCTAGTATTTTGTTTACGTATCAATTACATTACCTACACATTTATAATTTATTAAGGTTACTAGTTGTAACGCCGGGCTCCGCCTGCGTGGACTTTTTATAATTTGCTTGGTTTGTTAATTTTATAATTTAAAGTTAGTTGCAACTAGGAAACCTTTACGGACGTGTGCACAACAACTTTGTTAGAATATTTTAAAACAACAGTGCAATTAAAACCACAATGTAACCTGTCCCTTTGTTTACAATTATTAGTAGTCAAACGTTCAGTTTGACCGCAGGCGCGTGCGGTACTGTTACATTGCCTGTGGCCCTACTTCGCGTGCACAACTCGCGCCCAGCAGCACGTTACGTCACACGCCAACGACCCGTCGGCACACAGAGCAACCCGCGCCATTACAACCAAAGGTGCCGGGCCGGTTACGAACACTTCGCGAACGGGGGCCGCATGACCACGTCACTCAGAGACCGCTCGCGCCGCGCCGCGAGTGCCCCTTCGGTCACGTAATGTTAAGACATCACTTTATTTTATGTAATATCTTTGAGTGCAGGTGAAGGTTAACACGCGGTAACGCACCCGGATTTCATCTCTCGCATTTTTTCGGCATCTTGGAGTATTTTTAACCGACTTCAAAAAAGGAGGAGGTTCTCAATTCGCGAGCGACGACAGACGCGGCCGCCCGTTGTAACATTCTCGAATTTGTTTTCTGTAATTAATTATTTGCGGTGTATCAATAAAGGTTCTCTATCTATCTATCCATATATTTGTCTATAGTAACCGAGAACTGGCGGCACGGGCCGGCCGCAGTGAAAGCGGTCAGTGCAGGTGAACTGTTGTGCTCCCTGCCACCGCCCAGAGTGGCTCATTACACGGCGCCGACGTTCGTGATGGGGCGGGGCGCGCCAGCGTCATCCTCTACTTGAGTTACACGCGACTTTGGATATAAAATGACTTAATCGACTCGTTTAATATAAAAAGTTTGAATGAACCTGAAGCAAATTTACTTAACAAACAATTTTTGTTATTCACAAACGGCACGCGTGTGCATCTCCTTCATATTCGTGTACTTAAGTTGTTGTGCTATAAAATGGTGTGCGTGTACATAACCCGCGCCCGCCTGCGGTCAACTGCAGGTGCGAAAGGCGCGGCAGACAGTCTTAACATTTCAATTCTCACTTTACATACCGTCTGTTTTGGGAGGCTCTAGGAGCCCCTGCCCACTGCCGGGACTGCAAATTAATGACCGCTACGACTGTCGTGCGCGTTCACCAGTCGTGCGGTGCGTCGGTCTGAACGTCTGCGAGTCGCCGTGATCGTGACGTCAGATTAATTAGAATATAATGATGGCACCTTACCGTGTGTGGTGTCAGCGTGATGATACCGTCACTCCATCTCTTCGTGGATGCTGTGAGAACCGGCTAACCGGCAAACAAAATAAGCGTGGAGATTACGGAAAATCTCTGCTTTTTAAGGAGCAGGTCCATGTCAGCAGCGGACGTCCGAGGGCTGGTCATGATGATGATGATGGTGTGTTGGCACGTGGTGCGGGGTGATCGCAGACTGAAAATAAAGTGTACGCATATTTACCATATGTAAGATGTTATCAATAGTCATGATAGTTCCTTTTATTTTGCATGTGTTCGTTTATAGTTTTTAATATTTACATCATATGGTATCTATACTTAATATAGACGCACGCAGAGCCCAAGGCACGCACACCTCACGCCGAGGTCCCAAGGTGACAGGCGCACACTACGCCGCCGGCTACGGGTCCGCCGCACGCCTTTCGCATCATCTTTTTATATATTTTCGTCGATTAACCTCTTAGTCACGACGCGCCACTGTAATGGCCTTCGCGGATGTCATCTTTCGGAATGACGCGCCACTGTAGTGGTTCACTCTAGCACCTCACTCGCCCACCGTTTGACTTAAACGGTCGTTATAGCGTTGTTCAACAGTACATGGTTTGTCGCACATTGCACGCGGCACCGTTCGCACGTAATGCCCGTTGAACCGCAGAGAGGACCAGCCCGCGCCACGTTCAGCCGTGCCTAACAGGTTAACCCTTTTAGTGCCATTGTTTTTTACTCATATATACTTAGATATGCCAAAGAAATCTTTTATTTTTGATATCATTTACTCTTGTCTCAAAAAAACTTTTCCAAAAATGATCAAATATAATAAATTTTTCAGTGTTTTCTTAATAAAAACTTGTACAAGGATAATAAAATACAAAGAAAATTATGGAAATATATATTGTGAACAAAAATTATAACAAAAACTGGAATCTAAAAGTAAAAAAGTTAACATGTATGCTTTCCCGCACTGACTCTACGGAGCCTCTGCTTACAGCGCGCACAGATCAAATCGCTCCTCTTCACAGCGCTGTAACCCTTGTTGCTGCACACTACGCAGCGCCGTAAATTACGCCCGGGTAACTTTTTTTTCCCAAAACTTTGAGCGGAAGATGTAGTCGGAGTAGCAGGTTCTGGTCTATTTTTGTGGAGCAACCATTTCTCTTCTATATCTTCAATTATACTCGTTGTAAATTTCAATCTCATCATTTTTTTGACAATATTTTTCTAACTGTACAATATATATGCATTCACAACCATCCTTCCAAATACACTGATTTCGCGAGCGCTATCGCTCTCGTGGCAAATTTAGTTAGTACGCGATGGCGCTCGTCGACATTCTAATGGTTAAGCAGCCCCATCCAACGAATCCGGCACGAAGGACCCGCAGGAGAACCGGAGTTAAAATATGGCTTGAAAGATTCAAATGTGGAGTGCAGCGGGCGCGGGCGCGGCGCACGGGCCGCCGGGCCGCCGGGCGTTGGGCCCCTAAAGTGCGCAGACGCGACCACGGACTGGACAGTTTGGTGCGGATCGATCTTTGAATTGGTGCATTGATTATCTAATAAAGAGTGATGTCTGTGGCTCATTGCTGTTAGATTTGGCGGTTATCAGAGGAGGCCTGTGTCCAGTAGTGGACGTCAGTGGGCTGACAGGATGATGCTTGTGTCAATGTTAAGATGTAATGCCCAAGGGCAGCGCCGGGGCGTTGGTTCACACACTCATATACCTGTGACCTTAGGAACCCGTTATTTGATTACGCTCTGTTTGTGCTCGCGCGCATCATTTAAATGTTAAAGTGGTTCTTTAATTTTATGTAAGAATAGAATAGCGATATTGCGTGGGAAACATGAAATAGATTTTTTCTGTCAGCAGTTAAATACGTACGTTAAACGCGTATTGTTTTTAAGGATCGATTAAAGGTGTAACTTTAACATAATTTTCTAGGTATATTTTAAACGATGTTTTCATTGAACATACATTCATACACTCACGCTGATATCCCGCAAGGAGCGGCAAAGAAAGGAAAGAGAAATAAGAAAGAAAACAAGTTCTCGATTCGATCAGAGTCAGTTTCTCTTGGGCGCTCTTTTCCGAGCCTTCTGCTCACATTTTCCCGGTGCATTACTTTTAGCTTTCGAATGTCACTCGTCCTTTGTAAATGACTAAATCATTGGAGCATATCTTTCTCGATACTTTTCACCACATCACACTTCAACCTGCATTGATCGCTTAACACGCTGTGCCTCAACCGGTCGGCCAGGGTGGCCCATTGATACTCCGCAGTGAACACGTTTTCAACGCATTCACACTGCATTTGTTCTTCTTTTGTCATACCTACGATTCGCTGCCGTACATAAGTGTAGGTACCAATACACCACTGTGGATATCCAGACGAGCCTTTTCTGAGGTTGACTGACTACTCATTGTGGTGTGCAGGGCACCATTCATCTAAGTCACTCTCCTTTCGATATCATTATCACACTTTCCGTTTCTTAAGATTTCCTTGTTCCCAAGTACACAAACTCATTAGTTAATCTACTCTAGCACCATCTGCAACAATGTTACATCTTGTAACGTTTTTCTCTCTTTGGTCACCAATACTTTCATCTTAGTTGTATTAATTTTCACTCGTTTCTCCTTGTACGCCTCATTTGCACCTACTTTAGCATCGACGGTGCAAGTAATACCTGGTCGTCGGCGTATAAGAGGCATTTAACATATCAATCATCCACACTTAACCTGCGCGTCATATCTTTCAAATACGACAGACAGTGGTCCATACAAAGATTGAAGAGCCACGGAGACACAATACATCCCTGTCTCACACCTGTTGAGATATGCCACCAGTTCGTATATGCTCCATTTATTCTGACACAGGCCTTTGAGTTCTCGTAAAGAGATTTCAGTGGCTGCACCAGGCGGCCATCAACCTCATATGACATTAGTATTAGAAAGAGATTATGATCGACACTGTTCTTTTCTCTGGACTCTATAAATATCAAGGGCTGTAAGGTCGCAAAATACTTTCCTAGATTTGGCCAACTGTTTTCCTAACAAGCAAATTTTATCAGTACTTAGAAAACTTGATCAGTGCAGTCCATTCCTCTCCTAAATCCCGTTTATACATCCCACGATGTTTCTACCGTTACATTAACTTTCAGTCAGGATATTTGTATACAGTTTCCAGATGGTACTGCGGTTTATTCCGCGGTAGTTTTTTATACCATTCGTCCGGCAGTCGTCCAGTCCTCAGCAGATGATAAACAGTCGCAATAACTACTTTGTCACTATACTTTTGCCACTTCACAGCATTTCAACAGATATCCTACCGTACCCTGGCTTCTCCAGTTTTCACAGTTTATATAGATAACATAATTTAAAATTTTCTGAAATTTATAAAAACGTTTCTTAATGACCTAAGATGCCATTATAAAATGTGTTATATCTCTTTTCAGTGCAAATCTGTATTAACACGAAACAGGCAGACAATAATTTAAATGGTGTCGTAAATCTGCAGATTTGTTGTAGTATGTTATAAGTAGATGTATAAATACCTCTATTTGTGACGTAACAATAAACTGGGATGACATTCATACTGTTCGTAGGAAAATTGATTTTCAGATACGGCAAGATATTGATGCACAACTCTATGGATAAACGAGTTTGTCTTATACAAACTCGTGTCTGTTTGTAAAGCGCGTACGGCAAGGTGAGATGTAATGTGTACAGCATTGCATGTTACGAGCTATCGTTCATGTGTACAAGGTTTGTGTACGTTAAGTAACGCACTCAGGAAAGTTTTATGTTACAAAATTGTTCGAAATTGTTGTGATGCATATAAAAGATATCAACGCGCGCTTATAAGAACGGTTCTATCATAAAAATAATTTAAGAATTTTTTCTCCTTTCGCAACGCTTTTTATAAATTCATTAAGTCGGTGTAATACTAATTTTTTTTTAAACAGAGGGTATAACACACGTGATTCGACAATTGCATCACTGAATTATGAAATTGACAAGTACTGGGTGTATTGTTTACCTTTTATCACTGACTATTAAACACGTGAGTGTCTTACTTTTATTAAAGTAATTATAACTGAAACATTAAAAAATAATTTATACTCGTGGCTCCGCTTATAAGTGGAGCCACGAGTATAAATTGATTTAGTGGATTTTATATATAAAATATTGTTGTAAGAAATGTAGATTGTTTAGTTGATTGTTTTGTTTTATTGTTTTGTTTTTGTTTAGTCTGTGTCACGTCGCTCTCCAAATCTTTAATTGTATCCGTGCAAAATATACTTAACGCTGATAATTTGCTGCGTGGATAGCTTATCCTCCGCAGGCCGAGGCCAGTGGAGGCGCTCCTCGTTCTCGCGTGTTTTGCATCGGAAGGGTGAACCGACCACCGATCCACCAGCGAGCGAGCAACACCAGGATATTGAGCTACGCTGGCCTGATGCTATCATCATTTAGACCCTCACTGGGCACAGAGCCACCGACCCACGCAGCGCCGCGATGAGCTGTCTGTAGCCTAATGCATACAAAGTATACCCGCGGCTCTCTTCGGGTCATACGGACGGTTCCTGGGCGCTGCGTCCACCAATCCCGGGGTGCCACCCGAGCTCCTCATGTATTTCTGTTACCGCTACGTTACCGCAGTGACGACTCTGCCAGTGACATAAGGTGCCCTCCCTTACTGATGTATGTTCACGTCCGCGCCGGTCGGTTCCAGGTAAGGCCGGCACGGACTACCCGGTGCTGGGCGCGGTGCCCTACACCAACTTCTACTGCGACGAGCAACCGTACCCGGGGTTCTTCGCGGACATGGAGACGCGGTGCCAAGGTAACTATGTACTTCTCACATTATCCGGCGCGCGCTCATCGCTTTCTGTTCACCAGGATAGCAGTATGATGTACACTTGGTTAATTTTGATTTCATTTCTATCTATACAAGACGCGTTGACTGAGTTTGCGATGAGCGTTTTTTTCTAAGCTAATAAATCCCGGTATCCGATCCCGGTTGAGGCAAACTTTGTGCGTTGAACGCAATTGTTTGTGCCCGAGTCGTGGGCGTTACAATGATGTTATAATGATATGTGCGAGTGTTAGTACACACCTGCATCTGCACACGGGCGCGTGTCGTTGCCTAGTACCCGAGACAGCGAGTCCTAGTTTGGAGTTAGATAAACATATATATACATCGTGAACCCGTGTCCTGTCGCCAGGCACTGGGCACCTTGTGAAGGTGGGGTCCGAGGAAGCTCGGGGAGTCATGTCTTCAGCGATCTGCTTTCAATGCTCCTTTCAGACAAAATTGATCACATTCGGAACCAGTCGTGAGACAACGCGTTTCATGTCCAATATATCAGTAAGAAGTGTTGGACTTTTTTGAATAATATATACCGTTCATATGTCTGTGTTTTAACGTACATGACTTCATCAAAACGTAAAAGGTAAACTCTTTATTCAACTATTTTTGCCATTGCAAAAATCGCAGAGAACATGATTAACACAAAACTACAGCTTTAAACAAAGTAAGTGACAGACTCTGATTCTGAAATAAAGATCCTGTTCAAATTCGGTAAAAAAAGTATCGCGCGGTAACTCAGAATAATGCCTCCGGTTAAACCATAAACCGATATCTTTTGCGCGCGTCTCTTCAGTGGTACATCCCGGGCACACCACACGCGTCGTGCACCGACGGGCGCGCCGCGGGCGCATCTCGTCGGACGGCGAGGTCAGCGTTGGCGGTTGTTTAATGATTTTTTTAACGTCAGCATTATTTTTTTTATAATAACTTAAACATGAAATTAATTATATGACGTGGGCGAGCGTCACGACGGCGCCATTGTTTGGCGCTATTTATTTCGTGATGCGCCGACCTCGGCGGTGCCGCGGTGATTTATAGCTGACCTTTTACAACTACCTAATTATAACACAGAACGACCCGGAAGATGAGCGCCGCAAGGAACAGACCCGAGTCGTGAGGTCGCTATTAAAATGATCTGTTTTAAATTTAATAGCTATTTATCGAGCCGGCGATCCTTCTGTAACGTGGTGAATATATTAACGATATAATTAGTGTATTACAAATAACATTAAGATAAAATATCAAAGCTTATATAAAAGCAATATCCATAAAACGTGTATAAAATATACGAATAAATATTCGTATAATTCATCCGTATAATGGTCGGCTAGCGGCAGTACGTTCCGCACGCATCACTACAACCGCCACAGAAGCACTGGACACCGAGGGCGCCGCCCAGCGGAAGTGCAAGGTGGTCGAATGGAGGAAATATTACTTCTCCCTCCTCTGCTATCAGACGTAGTACTGTACCGAGCTCTATCCCGCCGACAGACCCCTCCTCTGCGACTGCTCCAGTTCGATGTGCCTTTATGCTCTCTCTTTCTCTTGCTCTGCCTAAGCCGCGGCCGGGGGAGTCTGGCCGCGCGCCGCCGCGCCGTGACCTTGTGCTCCGCGTCGCACGAATACGTTTACTTGAATTCTAAATATTTGCGTTAGCACACAGTTTGTGCAGGAGCTGACGTGTTCTGAAGTAGGTAGCGGCGCGAGGACAGACCGACTACTCGTTTGTGTAAATAGGAAATTAAGAAATAAATGTTATGTGACATGATGTCATTTCAGAATGTTGCATGACATTGTTTTATGATTTCGTAATCAAATTAGAAATCCTTACAGTCTGGTTATATCTATCTTCTTATTTTGTCTCAAAAATCCTATTCAAACACTAAAATTTAAAAGTTGTTTCGCAAGTATGTAACTGTTATCAGAGGGGTTGGGTGCACCAGGTGTTCTAAAATAGACGCCCACGGCTGAGCCGCCGGCCCGCGGTCTGTGCACTGGTTACATAAGATAACATCCCAAAGCAATGACAGTTGCGAGTTTGGCAAAATGATTATGACCCCCATGATGAAGTTGATAATCATGTCAACAGTTGTGGGTGAAGTGTGGCAGGAGTGGCAGTATCGGAAAAGGGAAGATCTCCCGACCAGACGGGTGTTATGTTTGGCGGGGCCTGCCGACGTCCCGACGGTTGATGTCGGGACGATATACATATATACGTTAAGATGCTATCAAATTTCATTAGCGTGATTTAGGCCGCTATGTCAATATGTCGTTACTGAAGAGCTGCGCCACCTGTGGAGGGTGCGCGGCACTGTGTAGTGACGCGTGGCCGTGGCGCGCGCTCACGGGCGGCTGTGTGCTTGCAGCGTGGCACTACTGCGACATCGACGGGCGGCAGGCGTCGTTCCTGTGCCCCAACGGCACGGTGTTCTCGCAGGGCGTGGCCTCGTGCGACTGGTGGTTCAACGTGCGCTGCGCGCTGTCGCCGGCGCTGTACCCGCTGAACGCGCGGCTGTACCGCCGCCGGCGGCGGCCCGGCGCGCCGCGGCCGCACCGGCTCGTCGACAAGAAGCTCCTCGAGGAAATTTTCTTGTAAATAATACCTAGGGTACGAGAGGGAGGAGATCACCAATAAAATATTTTTTACACAGTAGGTAACATTTAATGTTCCTTCAACAGGCAATAATGTTGCAATTTTATTATAATATTATCAAATAATGCAAAAATAGTATTTTGAATGTTTATCCAGTAAGTTGTCTCGCGCGATCCTTGGTAATATTTTTATACTATTCGATCGATTTCATCTGTGTTGATGAAAACTATCAAATAACCCTTATGTATCACAAATGAATGTTATAAAATGTATTATAAAGAAAATAACTGAAATGATAAATTGTTTGATATTCAGCAATTGGATGTAAGTCTTTCGCCGGGGCCGTGTGCACGCGGCGCGGCCGGTGTTTAAACAACAAGCGTTTTCAGTGATCTGCGTTACGAGACATTTATATGAAGCGGTGTGAGATGCACGCAGCACTGCCGGACGTACATCATCCGACGATCTGATCCGATGCGTCGGTCAACAGTAAAATGTATTCAAATCAATATACGCGTACCGCAACCTGCCACGTTTAATTCATTCGAATTGACGACTGATTGGTGTAGTGGGCAGTGACTCTGCTTTCTGTGAGAATGAGTCCCAAGTTTGAATCCTGGTAGGGTCTTTATCTATATAAGTATGTATATCGTTGTCAAGTACCCAGGATACAGGGAATCTTATTTTGGGACTAGATCAATGTGTGTGAAAAAGTGTCCAGAATATTATTATTCCATATATCTTTATTTAAACAATTGTTCATAAAATATACATAAAAACTAAAAACTACAATTTTTATATATATTGTACAAAAAATGCTGCTCCACCGATAACAAGGTCTAGGACCCATGCTACGGGTGGTTAGGGCTCCAGAGTGAGGAACCTCCTCACAATGCGGGCCGGGTCCAAGAGTACTGCCTTTTGTATCAGGCCCTTCACCCGTCTGCTTACTGAGAGCTTCTGAAGGTGTTGGTTGGTCGTCTATAAGACCGTTAACAGATACGACTATCGGAATAATGATAGTTGATTCCATATTCCACACGGCGGTAACCTCGAGGGCAAGGTCCAAATATTTTGTTTGTTTTTCTTTTTCTGCCTTGACGAGGTGCTCGTCATGTGGAATAGCAATATCAACCAGCATTACACGACGCACTGATCGATCTACTATCACAATATCAGGTTTATATTATTATTATTATTATTCGGAATTTACTGAAAAGCAATCGAACAAGGACAACCCGACAGAGTTGGGAAGTAGATTTGATGTTTGTAATTTAGATTATATTTAGAAAGTGCGCTGGCAGTGATAGTTCTTATTACCTAATCTGTATTTAATTGAGCGACATCGGTAACACTTGGTCATCGGTTCCTGTTCAATTAAAGACCATTAATCGTTCTGGACAACTTGTGTTTAATTTTTGTTTAATATTTAAAAGGAAACGGTTATCATATGCGCGTCGAGTGTGACCTCATTTAGTTTAATCGATTTAAATGTAATCGTATGTAGCAGAAACTACGTAGTTCACCGGACGGTGATAACGAGTCAACGTTAGACACTAATAAAACGCCGCCGTGTTATTGGTGTTAACAGATACAAAGCGAGTTGTGCCTCGCACCGACCAACAGGGGCGGACAACACCACCGCAGGTACAGCTTGCAGCACCGCGCGGGCGCAGGTGAGACCGCGTCGCGCGCGCCGTCCGCGCGAGCTTCAATACGATTACATGTCTGCGTTACCTGCGGACTACCCGCAACATCACCACTGCACTAGACCTCTCGGAGTTCCTCAGGAGAATATCCTAACAAGACTACCGCAGGACGTGCGGGGCGCGTCACACTCCCGCTGACTAAAAATTGCTAACCGACACGTTGGAGGTTTCACATGTTCGTGCAAGTAGTGCGAGTGCATTTTATTACGAGGATGCAGGAGAGAGTGGACACCGTGCTTTATAATACTTTTATTTGATTGACTCGACACAACACACGCGGTACACATGGTAACATAACCGCGGAGACAGCGGCACACGCACAGAACAGTACGACACCGACAGCGCGCCGCACGCGCCGCACGAGGGACTCCACTGTCGGTATCCTACCAATGCCTCGTCCTTTCGAGCATTTTTCTGTGCCCAGTTCAGGGGCGAGGCCCCCTGTTCATAAACTACTTAATCTATACCATTATAAAATTGTTGAATGTCAAATTTTGTAAATCAAAAATATTTAAAAAACTACTCAAATCGAATAATTAGGGGTTATTGAAACCAATTCCATCGATGTTTGATTGTTTGTTTGAGATTCATACCGAAAAACCGACTGGTAGATTTTGGTCAAACTATTACAGTCTTAAAGGTACTATTCCGACTTAATTAATGCGGCATGTTTCATCAAAATCGGTCGGGTGGGATTGAAGATACAGCTTAATCCTTGTTTTAGTAGCCGTTAAGGTACGAGAGCTCAAGTAAAAGTAGTTCTACGAGTGATGAGTTGCTTAGGTAGCAACTCATCCAATTGCACCGCACTGCACAGATAGAGTTGTTGTAACTGCCGCGGGGTCCGCGGGCACGCACCTTATTATCTAATTAGAGCACGGCGAGGGGCGCGGCGTGCGGGCTCGTCACTAAGGCTACGGCACAAAAGTGACGTCATTATTAAGGACCCGTAGGTCATCAATGGCAACGCGCATTGATTGAATACCCTGGTCTGAGGGCATTGCGGTGTTTTTAGAATTCGGCGAAAGACCTCTGTTACGATGTTGGACGAGGTGGCCCAGGTATAGGTATAGCGTCACAGCTTCCAGAATAGAGCTCTCTGGGACTATTGAGAGGAGCCGAACAAGACTGTTAACCACAATTATGGACAACTCCATATTCATTTTTAGCCCCACCTGGTGAGGGACTCCATTGAGGTTGCGCAGCATTACGCTGACGTCTGCCCGTGATTATGTATCAGCAGTACGAGTACGTCATTAGCAATTCGAAGATTAGTGATATATTCGGCAATGACATTGATGCTTCGTCCCCAGTCCATATTCGTCCCCACCACAAGAGCACGGACCTTCCCTAATCATGAGGGGGTTTAGGCCGTAGTATACTAAGCTGCTCTAGTGCGTGTTGGTAGACTTCACACACCCATGTGGGCATGCAGATTTCCTCACGAAGTTTTCCTTCTTTGTATAGTACATTGGTGTCTACAATATAGGCCGTACATGAATTAGAAGTACCTCGGTGATACGGGACCAAGGGATCGAACTCGCGACCATTTGATCGTAAGTCGTGTTTATAACCAGTACACCATCAATGTACCAGTTGATGCTTAGTTCTTTTCAATCCAGAAGGTTAAAAATATCTCCCAGCGCGGTTCTAAACTACAGATCTTAGAAACTAAGCAGTTCCGTAGAAGTTTCTCCTTGTGTTACGCCGCGCTGCAGTCGGATTAGTTTTGAGTTCTGATTCTGTGTATGTTCGAAACTAGCAATTTGGAATCAATTATAACCCAAAACCACGAGTCTTGATGTATGTTTAAAGTTATA
>WUAW01005715.1:0-15877 GCA_017165845.1 Thaumetopoea pityocampa | reverse complement strand
TGGAATTCGATTGGAGAGGCCTATGTTCAGCAGTGGACAGCGACGGGCTGAAATGATGATGGTGATGATGAATGAAATTACATAAATTGAATATAAGGTAATAATATTCAATTTATGCAAATTCGTCAATTTCAGATGATAAATTTTGACTGCGATCACCAAGACGCCCCTTAAATGTGGAGATTAGGACAAATTTCTCCGTTTTATGGAGCAGGCTCAGGTTCAATTCCTTCTTTCACTTTTTTCTTTATTTTCTTTACATGCATCAACCTGAAGAACGTTCCTAAGCGTTCATCGTCATCATCATCAGATGACAATGAACTCATGTAATTCATACCTAACTGAATTTCCTCCAAATTTTAAAATAGTAGTGTTGGCTTATAAATTATAAACAGATAAACGTACTCAGTTTTTTCTTAGTTACTATTAATGTAAAAAACATCAGGAAAACGAATCGTTCTAAGCACACAATAAAGTTACAACAAGAGGTAAAAAACGGAACACAAATTTCGTACAACCAAAAACCATTTGTCAACCGGATCGGCATTGCTTCCAATACAGAGTATAAAGAATTCTTTACTTGGTTGGCATCACAGGCATTTTGTCCAAGCATTTACAGTATGTCGAGGTTAGAATGCTTACACATTGGAATAGCCAGCAGAATTCTTTACGCGGAAAGTGAGGATAAATGGAAAGAATTCAGAAACGATTTATTTTTCGTCCGGTCATCGCGATATGTTCTGTATTTAGAGTATATTTTAGGCGATTTACTAACGAACTGGAAAGCTTGATACGGGACGACTCCCGACTAAGGGGATGGACAACCTAATTAAGGTCGTCGACAATCGATAGATGCAGGCAGCTGATAGCCGTTCAGTATGGTGATCATTAGAGGAGACCTATGTCCAACTGTGGACGTCTGTGAGCTGATATGATGATGATGATGCTAAAAATGAATAAAAATGTAAAATATTTACAAGACACGTACTATAGTGATGTGCCTCTGTATGTGATATTTTATCAAATATTGCTGCATTTGTTATAAAAATTTGGTATGATTCAATGAAAATAGTGTTGCAAAGCCTAACAAAATTAGAAAAAAACGTGTTTGAGAGTTCGCTATATTTTTATAATATCCTTAAATTGTTATAATACAATTTCCACACTTTTAGGGTTTCAGAGCCTACATACATACAAGCCTACTAATTTTTTAATCTAATCCAATCTAAGCAAACTTCAATGCGGTTTTGGAAGATATAGGTATAATATCAGAATAGTTTCTAAGATTTGCTTTATGTTCATAAATGACTAGGGGAATATTACACCATCAGGACTTGACCACTTTAAGATCAACCAACCAGTAACCAGTAGACGCAGGCAGCTCACAGTTTATCATTGGACGAGGCTTATATCCAACAGTGGGTTCGTCTCGACATGTTCCAAAATCGATCGTTAACGTGATTTTAGTTTAATGAATAAATTCTTGACAAGTTGAAAATAGTTAATATTATATTCGAAATAAAATTAAGCGCAGACGAAGCTGCGATTAACTGGTATTAAGTACTTTTATAAATCTTGGAATTTGTTGTAAAAACCATACTAATCGAATCTCCTAGTGATTCTGAACAACTGTTATTACATGCCCACTATACTAAAAGCTACTTCGTATAAGTACGTAAAATATCATCGTCACCATTTTGCCCCTGGAAGTTCACTGTTGGAGTTGGGCCCACTCTTTAAAAAGAAGGGTTAGACACAATCTCCACGCTTAGCAAACGTCTTGGAGTTCGCAGTGTAATTTGATTTAATAAAAGGATAACGCCACTGCCTATTATCCTGGTACATCTCTCAGCTGGGTCTAGTTTTCTACTAGAGATTGTTAAGGTTTCTAGGGAGATTGTTAAGGTTTCTACAAAGACTATTAAGGTTTAGAGAAATCATTAAGATTTGTGCAGAGATTATTAAAGTTTATACAGAGATTATTAAGGTTTTTACAGAGATTATTAAGTTTCTTCAGAGATTGTTAAGATTCCTGCAAAGATTATTAAGATTTCTGTAGAGATTATTAAGATTTCTGCAGAGATTATTTCTTAATAATCTCTGCAATCTTAGAAATCTTTTTCTGCAGAGATTGTTAAGGTGCCTGCAGAGATTATTAAGATTTCTACAGAGATGTCCACTATGGGAATAAAATCTCATGAAAGTGAAACGGTGCAAATATCATACGTTGTCAGTTATTAGATTTATTTCTTTACAAAATTCGTCCTAGCTCTGACCCTCGAGCTCAATAAACTAAGGATTCAACACAAAGATCAAACTGGTACACGATCGTGATATGGATGTCCATTAATGGCAATAGTTCCTTTGATGCGAAGGAAACGATAAACTGTCACTCCTAATTTAGTTACGACTTTTACCGGAAATCTGCATGTAACTAAACAAGTCCGACCCACTACTCCTACAGATTTTCTCTACATTAAAATTACTTCGTATAAAAGCGTAAAAATACCCACTGGTAAATACTCGTATATCCACAAGTACTCGCAGCAACCTAAACTCGTTAAATTTGACACTTACATTTAATTAACTTTACAAATCTGATTTAACTGGATCCTTTTCATTGTCTCAGCCTTTTGTGAACTCCCCCTGAATATACCCGCGACAAATTAATTTGAGCATTTTCACAATGTTCTTCACAACTTTTTGATTAATAACTTGTTTTATTTTGTTAAGCCGAAAGTATTCTGTTGAGGTTTGAGTTGTTTTTATATGCGAATCCGGTATAAGTTTCTTCATCTAATCCCAGTTTTATAGTATCAATGTCCGAGACTCCATTTAAAATTATAATTGGTAGTTGTATCGATTATACAAAATAATGGTTAATCTTGAGCTGCATCATTGAAATGTATATAAATTAACACTACAATTATTTATTTGCTATCATTAGTGACTTTGAAAAAAAAATGAGAAATATAAACATATTAAAGAAGTAATTACAAGATTAAAATGTACATTCTAATACATTAATACATTCATATAAGAATATTATCTTCACCTTGAGCCCGTGGAAGTCCACCGCTAAACACAGGCCTCCTTAAAAAAGAGGAATTTACCAGGATAAGGTTCAGGGAGTACTTAGTCTTTTAGCCTGTCCGGCAAATAGACTTAAGTTTACGGGTAAGCGACCTCGGCCTCCTGAACCACTACTGTCTCTTCCTACTCCTTCCGAGATAATAGTATCCTATTATCCTATTCCAAAATTCCATATTCCTTACTCAATAAACCTTTCCTATCTCATCCTTTTTCCTTTCCTCACCATTAATTCGCGGGAACGCAATGAGGAACTTTATCATTTTTAACCTTATAAAATGGCGGCGTCGTGGTTCGCCACTTGATATGTCTCGTTGCCCGCGGGGGCGAAATGTAGGCTGCGGATAGCCAATCTGCTACATTGAATAAAGTGGTCTCTGCCTACCCCAATGGGAAAGAGGCATGACTGTATCTATGTATGTAGTATATCTATGTATGGTTTCTGCCTACCCTTATGGGATATCGGCGTGAGTGTATGTATGTATGTATGTAACAGGATAACGCCGCTGCCCATTATTCTGGTACATCTCTTAGCTGGTTTGGTGTTATTATGCCGACACCACACAGCAGTATATAGAATATAGATATATAATACAAAAACATAATATCATATACACAACACTACTGTAATGATGATTTCGCCAGCTCCAGAAAAAGAAGTTCGCGAGTTGCTTTAAAAGTTTCACGAATAGTACGGTTCCTGAACGCGGTGGGAAGTGCTTTCCAAAGGAAGACTGACTGAACTAGAACATAACAACGAAACCAGAGGACACCGAATGAGTACATTTCTAAAGCGAAAATTATTATCGCGGTTCAAATTCAAGTGTTCAAACTACTATCGACTAATTAAGGGCTTCTTGAAAAAAACTCCATCGATGTTTGTTTCTTTGTTCGGACTTCATGCAAAAACTAGCGGGTAGATTTTAATTAAACTATTAGCTATAAGGTACTATTCCGACTTAAATACTGCGGCATGTTTCATCAAAATCGGTCCAGTAGAATTGAAGATACAGCTTAATCCCTGTTTTAGTAGCCGCCGTTAAGGTACGAGAGGTCAAGTAAAAGTGGTTGTAATACTTTTTATGATTTTTATGGCTTTTTATATAAATCTATGATTATGGCGGGATTTCCCATGTAGCAGAAATTCGACATTCACGCGGACGGAGTCACGGGCAAAAACTAGTATATCATATATACAACATTCTTCTCACACAACATTTGCATAAATATCAAAAGAACAGATAATTTTAATCTTTCGTTCTATGTCACCGTTGGAACCGCACCAGCTCTTTAATAATGTTTTAGGACCAGAGTGAGTTGGTTAACATTTTCATTAAAATTAATTGAGTTAAAGATAAAAGAGGGTAATTTGCAAAGCTCGTGTGTTTACATTAAGTGTTTAAGAGCATTGAACGTACTTGTAGCAGACGTGATAAGATACTTTCCACGCACTTACAAAAATTTACTTAATTATTTAGATGTATTAAAAAATAAGACTCGCATCTCAGATAGTAAATGTATTTCTAATTGGATGTAACAAAGATAAGAAGATAATGTACTCGCAGTTGTGTAATAAAATAAATAAGTTTTTTCATAGTAAAAATTGCTTAGGAGAAATAAATTAGTTATTTGCCAGAGTTATCGTATAAACATTATCCCCAGTCCATATTTGTCCCCATTACTGGGACACGAAGGTTCGTAAAAGGAGGTCCTTTTATGCACAGAAAATGGCTGACCCATACCGTCGCGCCGAGGGCACAGCACAACGGCTATGTGAGGATTGCACCCACTAAAAACTGCGCGGCGGCCGCCTTGGGCCTAGCGCCCGAGCGCGGGAATCACGTCAGCAGTCATCCGCGGTTCGGGGCTTGGCCGTGATCGCTCACGGGTCTCTGCTTTCAAGGAGTGATCACTCCCTCTTTTCTACCGAGAGCCCTAAGACTCTCAGAGAGCCCTTCTGACTCCCTTTCTCGGTGGGGGTACACGAACCTCCCCTGATCAGGAGGGGGATTAGGCCGTAGTTTATCACGTTGGCCTAGTGCGGGTTGGTAGACTTCACACACTCGTGCCACCATGCAGGTTTTCTCCTGAAGTTTTTCTTCACCGTTATATACATTGGTGCTTACAATGTAGGTTGTGCATGAATTAGAAATAACTCAGTGGTTCGGAACCGGGATTGAACCTACGACCTTCCGGTTGCAATCCGTATCTGGTACCATTATACACTACACTATCGTGTAATAATAAATATTATTATAATAAAAAAAAACACTATATTATTGTACTGTCGAATTGCGAATGTATTAGTTGGGCTATCCCCGTGGTGTTTGTTTATAATTAAATGTAACTTTTGTCTAAATTTTAATATACAATCTTTGTTATTCTAAATTTATTGGCGGAGCTAAATTAAATAGATGAAAAAATCCCCAAAATCCCTGCAACGTCGGCTGTTATTTAGACACCGGTTGTATTACGTACCTGCCGAAATATACAAAATTATGGCTAACCAATCTAACACCTAGACGCGGTGAATGCCGCCTAACCTGAAGATTGCCCCAAATACCGATCACAGATTACGATACAATCACTTTCTAAAATTGTATACTTATAACACTTGGTTACTTATATGCATTTAAATATTTATTTATTCAATAAATAGTACTTTAAACATGCCTCTTATGCAATACGACCTTAAAATGATTCATCTATCGACGATTGAAAGGTAATAGAGGATAAGCCACATTTTGGTCGAAAAAGAGTTACGTATGCCATCCTACTTAAAATTGTCCGCTTTTTCGAATGCGCTCACTCCCATGACTCTACGATGACTTTTTCGTCACTTATTGCTCAAGCAAAGAACTCAATCAATTCATTGATCTAATCAAAATCACTTGATTTAAGCGACACAAAACCACATAAAAAATATCGAATCAAATAAATAAATCCTTTGACAATTAATGCTCTTATATTTCTTGGTTACAGCGCTGTTTCCGTTTTCACGACGTGACAATAAATAAAAAAGTTACGTCCATTTTTCTGCAGTCCCAACTTTAAACTGCTCTCCCGAACAATTTGGTTTTTGTCGCTTATATCCTCTTACCTTTCAACCGTCGATATATATTTTACCATCTAATAAAAATACACATAGTTAGCGTAGATTTTATCACAAATTAGTTGAGGATGAGGCGAGAGAAGTATGTCAAGAGCGTACTATTTGGCAAACTGTGATTTCTGCCTACCCTTATGCCATACCGTCGTGAGTGTATGTATTAGTTAAATACTTAAGCTCCTTTTAAGAGCTTAAATACTTCACTAATTTGTGCATAAATTCTTAAAGTTACAAGATACTTAACTGTCATAATAAAAACAAAATCTCTAAGCATTACCATTGTAATATCTTAATGAGCTTACACCTTTACAACGGGAATCTCATAAATTTGTGTTGCGTATATCTTTATTATGCATTGGTGGTGTAGAGGTTTTAGACACGGCTTACTATCGAAGGGTCGTGGGTTCGATCCCGTTTCCGTACCACTGAGTTACCATTTGTAATTCATGTACGATCTACATTGTAGACACCAATGTACTCAACGGAGAAGAATAACTTCGTGAGGAAATTTGCATGCCCGCATGGGTATGTCAAGTCTACCAACCCGCACTGGGCCAGCGCGGTAGACTACGGCCTAATCCCCCTCTTGATCGGGGGAGGTCCGTGCCCCTTGTGTGGTGTAGTGTGGTTATTTTATTTAGGGCTATGTGGTGCCCGCATAAATAATAACGTCACTCCATTTCATCCTGTGGATGCTATGAGGACCAGCTGAGATATGTAGCAGGATAAACGGCAGCAGCATTATTCTCCTAATCAAACAACACTTTCTAGAAAACAACACTACGCGATATCCAATATGTCTGCCAAGGGATTACATGTTCAACTGTGGACAACATATACGGGCTGATGATGATCATGATGATATAATGTAACACTCTTTTGAGGTAAAATCTCACCTTAAGTAGCTCATGAATGAATACAAAGACATATGTCTTGTGTGTACTTAGACATCTTTAACACCTTGAGCGCCACGCTAATTCTTATGGAAATCCCCGTCAACCAGCGCTGCTTGGAAGCGCTGGTATTGCGGTACTGCGATGCGAAGCGCACTACTAACAGATTGAAATTTACTCGATACAGCTGTGTAAATATATTAGGGGAATTGTTTCATAACGCAGTAGATGATATTTACGTTTAGTATAATATTATGTATAATTATGGTAATAGTAAAATAATAATTTTTATAATATTTAATAATGTTCGAAAATATTTGTACGCCACTGCATATTGGCATAACATAGCGAACTTTAAACAAAATCCATCTTGTTCTTACTACCTATGTTAAGCAAATAATAAATAAATTAAATGAATAATAATAATAATATTCTGGACACTTTCACACACATTGATCTAGCAAGAAACTAGGATTTTCTGTATCTCGGACACTAGACAACGATTTACAACCTACTTATATAGATAATAATAGCTTTTGCCCGTGCGTCCGCGTTAATGTCGATCACATGGGAAATCCCGAAACAATCATAGATTTATATGAAAAACCTTAGGACCACTTTTACTTGAGCTCTGTTACCTAAACGGCGGCTACTAAAACAGGGATCAAGCAATTCTATTGAACCGATTTTGATGAAACATGCAGCACTGTTTAAGTCGGAATAGTACCTTTACAACTGTAATAGTTTAACCAAAATCTACTCGCTGCTTTTTGCGAGAATCTCTAACAAACAAACAAACATAGACGGATTTGGTTTTAGAACCCTTTAATTAGTCGATCTGAGTGGTTTATTTTTAATAATATTTGATTTTTGAAAATTTGACATTTAACAATTTTATAATAGTAATAGAAATACAAGTTTGTTTTGTTTTTATTTATCTTTTTTAGTTTTATATCATATTTTACATTGTCAGTCATCGGTGGTTGAGGCGGCCTTAACGAAACGTTCAATGTCAGTCACCCATAACTGACGTGGCACTCAACGTGTAATTATTACTTTTAACAAAATCATCACACTTGAAACATAGCATTACCACCTAGTTTAGGTGTTAGTGACACTGTTTATAGTTTAAATCTTCAAGTAAAATAATTATTATTTATCATCGCATGGTGCATTGGTGGTGTAGTGGTTTTAGACACGTCTTACGATCGAAGGGTCGTGTGTTCGAAACCCAGTCCCGTACCACTGAGTTATTATTTGTAATTTATGCACGGTTTACATTGTAAACATCAATGTACTTAACGGAGAAGGAAAACTTCGTGAGGAAACCAAACCTGCATGCCCCCATGGGTGTGTGAAGCCGCACTAGGCTAGCGCGGTAGACTACGGCCTAATCCCCCTCTTGATCAGGGGAGGTCCGTGCCCCTGTAGTGGGGACGATTATGTACTGAGGATGATGATGATGATGATGATGATCCCGTGAAAGTCCACTCTTAGAAATTCTCCTTCGAAAGGAGGAATTTGTTATAATCTCCACTCTTTTTGTTATAATCATAGTAGATTTTGATTGAATAATAGCATAACGCCGCTGCCCATATTACCCTGGTACATCCGTTAGCTGACGCTCACAGCATCCACGGGAAGAGATGTAGTGACGCTATTATTATGCCGGCGCCACACAGAATACATAAATTATTCAACACGAATGTTCTGTTTGTAATCTGTTCTGGATTATTCTGTAATTAGCTGTGTTCCTAGGCACATATTTAATCTATCACAGCCAACAACACTACACTATGTGTAGAGCTCGCCAGATTAGGCTATCATCCCTCCTTATTGCTCGCACATCACTCAAAGGTGTTTGTTCATTTTACAGACTAATAAAAGGGATTAGTAATGCTTGTATGATGCCAAGGTCTTGGAATTCAGTAGTGTTAATTCTGATGTAACTAACACAACTTAAACTAAATTTTGGCTCTCCCCTCTTGTATAATTCCAAACACCAAAACGAGATATTAAAATTTTTTAGCGATTACAGAAACCTTTTGACAGAAATGTAGGTCACATTTCTGTCAAAAGGTATAAAAAAGTGTTGCCTTTTTGGATATTTTTAATCGGCATGTCCCGAGATCACGTCTAAATTTTTATGTAGAACTTAATTTTGACGTGTCTGAAACTGATAGCGCCAAAATTGTTGCTATTTCGTTTTGGCGTTTGGCATTTGAAAAAGATAGGATAGCCTGAATTTAGCAAAGCTGTATTACTAATATCTTTCGGGCACTTTGGCACAAATTGATCTAACCCCAAACTAGCATCTCCTATATTTTGAGAACTATATAAATATTTTTTTTTCTGCAATACCCTACGGTAGACTGGTAGAAAATGCCCAAGTATGTGTAACGTATGAAGTGTAAAATAAATAAATATCTACTTCTATCGATAAATAATAAAAATTTGATCCTTTTTTAACGAGTAAATAAGGTAGCCGCGTTCAGACGCACCGATCATGAACTACATCGATGTACTATTGGCAGAATGTCCAACCACAAGAATCACGTTAGTATAATATTATCGCGATTCGGGAGGGCTGACCATATTTTGGGACCATTTCTTTATTGTATTGAACTTTAGTTCCCAAGCTTTCTCTACCTCGTAAAAGTGTACAGCATTGATACCCAAAGTGATCTATATCGACTTCCACGAGTCGACGGTGACTTCAATAGAATTAGAAATTTAAATCTATCAACCTTTTGATAGATTTAAATTTCTAATAACACTACACCACAAACAAATTTGAAGTTGATGAATCTGCAAAAAAAATTAGCTCAAAACTCAGGAACATAGTAAGGGGTCTACTAGACAAAAAAAAAATTGGAGGTCTCTGGCGTACAGGATGCTGCACGCTTTCCCGTACTAGGTTCAGCTTCGAATTGTCCTCCCTTCCACCCACAGACTAATCTGCTTCAATATGAACGTAGATTGTTTACAAAGTTTGCTCCTAACAAGAATCAAATCCGGGACTCATTGGCTCAAAAGTATGATTACTATAAACCATCATGTTGTATAAATGAGTGCAATAAAAATTGAAACCGTGAATTTTGAATCGGAAAGTATTCAAACTATCGCCCAATAAGCGTTGCAATGAATAAAATCGACTTACCTCTCAACTTTGCTGAAGCGTATTAAAAAATCGCTGAATATGCAATTCTTGCAAAGTAGATTATATGAATCACTGACTACCGCTGCGAATATTTCTTGCTCTATTGGAGAGAATATTAACAATTATGAATCGTGCTAATTGACAGCACGACGAGGCAATGAAAATCATTGATTTTTTTAAACTGAAGTTAGTGTTTGTGCATACTCTAAATTTCGATAGGTAAGTGACGGGTAGCGATGACATAGGGGTGTTCACTAAGAAAATAAATACATATTTTGATGCAATTTAATAAATCGAAATTCGACGTATAATTTCGGTTATTGAATATATAGTTTCGATATCTCTTATTCCCTTATTCTTCTAAGCGGAGCTCTGCAAGAATGGACTATATATTTTCTTTACTGTTTGGGTATCAAAATTGATTCAAAAATTTTAAAACTTGAATGCAGCTATGATGCTTGTCACACATCACCCCAAAGCATCTTACAAGGTGAAAAATGAACTGTGAAGTGTCGTATTGCTATGCTGGACGTACACGTAGGCATGAAAATTAAGATTGATGAAGTATACAAATTGATGATGGAAGACGTATTGAGCTTTTAACAGTAACTGAGATCAAGCGAAAGGGAACCAATATACCTCAATATAGTATTTTCACGGCGGTGTGGTCTGAGCTACCAGAAAGCACTCAAGCACGCCAGGTTGTTGGAATCATACCCACTAATCGGCCGGTTCAGTTAATAGTTTCCCTGCCCATTACCGTTTCAACATTGCAATTCTTTGAGGCACATCTGTGACTCGGTTTCTATTGTGGATTTTGCCATTTAAGATGTCGGTTATAACCAATCCATATGTATACATCTCAACGTATTGGCTGAACCTGAGTTCTTGTATGTACTCGTATTATACGAAGAAAGGCGAATCAAAAGCTTTGGGCTGATAGAAAACGTTTACTAAAAATTCAATTTTACCCAAACCGAGGAAAGCAAAAAAAACGTTATCAAGTCGTTATCTAAAAATTTAAAAAAAGGGTACATAGTGATAACTATTACTAGAAGAGTAGGAAGGACCGCACATTAAACCCGTCCAAATACCCAGCCGCCAAAATTTTCAATCAGCTCCTCTCGAAATCAATCACGTAATTTAGAAGGTCAGAAATATAGGCCATTCCGGATCTGTAACTTGAATTCCACGTGCGCCTTTATCAGTTAAATTGTGAAATTTGGCGGGAATTTCGACAGTAATTCAGCTGGGACTTTGAATAATTGAATGTTCAGGTCAACTGTCAGGTACCTGTATCTGTAAATAAATGATGTGAACGGTATTGCTACTCTCAGACTTTTGTGCCTAGAGAGTTGTTTAAATAAACGACTGCTCAAAAACACCACATGGCGTTTTTGAACAGTTAAGTTAACCCCTTAATACGTTACATAACGTATTAAGGGGTTTATTTACATGTGTGTAAGCTCCTGCCATGTGGCGCCGGCATAATAACAGCGTCACTCCATTTCTTCCCATCTATGACAACCGACTGAGAGATGTACCAATATAATGAGGTGCAGCATCATTTTGCTATTAATTACGAATAAAATCTATTGTGATCTCCAAAACGCCTGTAAACAATGGAGATTATGGAAAATCCTTGCTTTTCAAGGATTGGGCCCATATCCAACAGTGGACGTCCACGAGCTGATGATGATGGTAAGCTCCTTTATTCCAACTTATCAGTTATCATCAACTATTATCAGGTAACTATTATTAGGTAACTATTATTAGGTAACTATTATTAGGTATCTACTATTCAGTTTATCTTTCTCTCTTACTTGACCTAGTATTATCCCGACCATATGTTTGAGCTTCTTTATTTCACCTTAACATCTGAATTCCTGAACTAATTTCTCTGTTTCTTTCTTTCTCTCTGTCTCTCCCTTTCTCTGTCTCTCACTCTCTCTGTCTCTCCCTCTCTCTCTCTTTCTCTACCTAGCACTATCTAGTGATAGTTCTATATATAACCTCTGGGCCGCTCATTAATGCGCTGGCTGAAGGTCATGGGCCAAGGTGTGAAATACAATGTAATCACTAATGAGGACTGATTGAAATGGAGTAGATTGAGCAGAAAGCCTGGAATAGTTATGATAGAAAGAAGGTGCTGAAGGAGGAACATACTTTTGTAGAATAAAAAAAAGAACATTTTCCGTTTGGATAAACGAAATAAGAAATTTTCGGATCAGTGAGTAAAGGAATTGAACTGGAGATGAGATTTCGTGAAATATTTTTGTTCCAATTTTAGTCGAAGAAACGTATTCTGAAATAGTGGAATTTATTAGAAATCTTCGGCTGTGTGGTGCCGGCATAATAATGGCGTCAGTCCATATCTTCCCGGGGATGCTGTGAGAATTATCTAAGAGACGTATCAGGATAATGGACAACAGCGTTATCCTGTTATTTAATCAAATCTACTGCGATCTCTAAGACGCTTGCCAAGCGTGAAGATAATGGAAAATGCCTTTTTGGGGAGGAGGCCAAAGTCCAGCTCTGGGCTTCCGCGGGCTGATGATGATGATTAGAAATAGTAAATTTTAGTAGCGTATTATTATTACATTTAGCAGTATCTTTACAACATTTTTTATTAGTACTTTAGTATTACCCCCGACTAAGTGGACGAGCGACCTGATTAAGATCGCAAATAACGGATGAATGCAGGCGACTCACAGCCGCTTGGTGTGGCGATTATTGAAGGAGGCTTTTGTCCAACAGTGGTCGAGTCTCGGCTGATATGGCGAATGTCTTAGCACTTCAGCAGACATAGCCTTGTCAATTCGGCATTCCATTATAAGTGATGCTTACTATGATTGAGGTATTTGATTTGTTACCTATTCTAAAAATCTAGCTTACGCCCGCACTCTTCCGCGTTTTGGCACACATTTAAACGTACTTTGTTATATAACGCTGGAATAACAATAGCTTCACTTACTCTGTTCTTGTGGATGCTGTGAGAATCATCTTCTGGATGTAATAAATAGCGGGCAGCAGCGTTATCTTCTTATTCAATTTAAATTTACTGCGATCTTCAAGACGCCTGATGTGCGTGAAGATGATGGCAAATCCCTCCTTTTTAAGGTATAGGTAGACCTATGCCTAGAAGTGGACTAATGATAAACGTGTGGATCACATTTGATTGATGTTCGAATGACAATAGTCAGGACAGTCAACAGAAAAATCATTAGTATAAGCCCCACAACTAACCAAAAAATGTTAGCTAACGAAGAAGTTTGAAGAATGGGCAAGCCCGCCCACGCTGCGTTATTGTAATCCTCATGCGACTATCATGGGCACTGGGCCAGTAAAAGAACGCTGAGTGTCTTTGAAGCAAGGCCATCGTAACTGAGCCTTATGTGTGGCAGTATTTAATAGGCATTTTCAACTTCTATAAAAAAAATGAACAAAACCGTCATGTAAGAAATTATCAAAGTACACAAAAACAGAATCCTTAAAAGAGTAACCCATTAACAGATTTCAACTTCATTACTATGTTTCTCACAGAAGCTCGTTCTATAATAATATCTAGTGTTTGATTTATAACGGCATCTTTGATATTCGGAATAAGACCTCCGGGATTATTATCCGCCAGTGAGACCGACTAGTCTGCATATTTCTCGCTTCACTAAAATTTATTACGCCCAGAGATTAAACTGTTTTGTTTTTTTACTCAAAGATCATGAGATTTCAATACGGAATACAAATAGTTGGAACTGATAGTTCTTTGGTTGCTCAAATTAAAATACTTAATCTTTTTCAATCATGGCGCTTAGTATTTTCTAGATTATTTTTACACTATCGATTTAGATGACATTTGGTAAATAAATTCCCACAAAAAGACACAGAAGTAAGTAAAATTTTCATCAATTATGAAGAAATGAAAAAAAAAAATTTTTTTGTCAAAATGATAATAATTTTTATCTAAATTTATAGTGTTAAAATATTTTTTTATAAAGTCACATGTTTAGGAGAACAAGTCTAGTTTTATAATTTTATATTTAAGTATTGGTTTTTTTACGGCTGTTCTCTGTTTTGTGATTTTTATAAATAAATAAATAAAAATACAACTTATTCCATGTTATAATTGGAAATGTTTCTTTCAGTACAATAACAAAAGAACTTGAGTTTCTAAACAATACTCTCTAACAAATAGCGAACATTAACTTCTAAAGCATGTACTTTCATTAAGGCGTGTGTCAATTATCACAATGTTTCTTCTGAATTAGAAAACTATTTCAGAATTATTTCAAGATACTTTGTTTTTTTTTCTTATAATAACTAATTTGAAAATAATCTTTAGGTTTAATGTAAAATATAATAAAATAGTTTATTAATTCCCAGTAATCATTGGTGTAATGGTGCTGATTTTGTTATAACAGAACTAAATTTGGTCCCTCCCTATCTTTTTCTAATGTCAAACGCCAAAACGAGATAGTTACAATTTTGGTGCTGTCAGTTTCGTTTAGGAACGTCAAAATTAAAAAATTTAGGCGCGATTTCGGAACACACACGGACTGAGAATACACAAAAACGCAGCATTTATTCGAACCGTTTGACAGAAACGTAGGCTGGTACTCGCTATAAATATTTGCTATCTCGTTTTGACATTTGACATTAGAAAAATATAGGGAGGGACCAAATTTAATTAAGTTCTGTTAGAACAGAATCGGTTTCATTGTGATTCAAAATGGCGGCGATTGAGATTTGGTTGAAAATAATGTCATCGCCCTCATTTTGGTTGACATTAGATTAATTACATTACATTAATTTAAATCGATGAGATTTTTTTTTCAGAAAAGTAACTGTTATTGGTATGTGGTGTTGGCATAATAATTTCACTACATCATTTGCAGCAGCGTTACCTTGCGATAAAACGAATATCGACTGCAACCTCCTCGACGCCTGCCAAGTGTGAAGATTATGGCAAGTCCAGCAATGGATTTGCCATAATCTCCACACTTAGCAGGCGTTTGCCATAATCTCCATTATTTTTTTATTTTTTTTAACATATTTAAGCTAGTACTTGACTACAATTCCACCTGATGGTAAGTGGCGATGTAACCTAGGGCGGTGAAACGTATTGGTTTATTAAAAACTTATTCATTTTTATCTTAAATACATCTACATTGCTTTACAATATTGGTATATTTTTATTTATTGCTATACGAGATCATACATACGATTCAGTGTACTTTTCTCTTTTCTCATCCAATATTTAAATGTATATTAATTAAATATCTAACAGAAAATCTAACAAAATTATATTCTCGACTTTATTTTAGTTCTCACACATAATGTATCTTTCATTATTTTTTTATTCTTTTTGTCCTGAACATTGCTTTAGCAATTTATATCCTAACGCACGGTTTTTTTTCACAGTTATTTGCAATAATCTCTTTGCTATCCAAACTTTTGAATTTAATCCACCCTCCAATACGCTAGCTGTCGAATTTGAATATGTTTTTTATAATAACACACACACACACACTCACACACTCACACTCACATTCACACTCACACTCACACTCACACGCACACTCACACTCACACTCACACGCACATTCACACGCACATTCACACGCACAC
>WUAW01005710.1:10327-32839 GCA_017165845.1 Thaumetopoea pityocampa | reverse complement strand
CTCGCCTTTGTACATTTATTTTTAATAACCATATTTTTTTGTGATTTGTACAATAAAGAATTAAAGAATTTTATAGAGAGGCACCAACAGTGACTCCCACGGGCCAATGGGTGCTGCGGCGAAGAAGAACAGTAATTATGTAATGCCTCGCCCGCCATTAAATGTGCACACGAAAAAAGAATGACGTGAAGAGACTCGCAGCTCACTTTGCACGTATTGACTACGTCTTCATTTTAAATGTCACAGACTGATCTACTTCGTACGTGTCAGAGGTTCGGGAAACTTTTTTGTCTCGTAGACCATTTAAAAATTTTTTCCGGTTTTCGATCGATCCTCTGCTTAGCTAATATTTAATTTTGAAAATTCATCAACTTCAAATGTGTTTTCGACAGCCGGCATGGATCCGGACCCCTTGTACGAGTAGGTCACGCTCGACCCCTGGAAGTCTATACAGATTATTTTAGGTATCAATGTGTTTGTGTTGGTCTAGCCCAGAGGTTCCCAGACTTTTTTTCTCATAGATCACTTTCAAAATTTAGCTGGTTCCGGTGGACCCCCTACAGCTACATTTCTACCATATGGGAATATAGCACCGTAATTATGACGATGAACTGTGAGAATTATTATGATGCCTTCAGGTGCAAAGGTTAACTTTATGCAGACTTGTTTGGCCAGCAACAGACCTTGAGAATGGTAAAAAGCGACATTTGAATTTATTTAGCCGCATAATTGTCAATACCTAGTTTATACATTTGAATAGTGTTTATAGTAATTATAAACTAATAATCATTCCATCGAGAAAATTTTAAACTTGTTAAACTCTTGTAGAATAGAACAGGTTATTTAATATTTTTTAATAACTTAAATTAATTTTAAGTACAAAACTATTTTTATAATTTCTATAAAGTTATGACGTAATTAAATTAATAAAATTTTACCGATGACAAGGCGAGAGTGCCCGAAAAATCGGAACTCATGGTGACGTTAAAAGAATAATTATAAATTACCTCAAGATTATGACAAACATCATCTGTCCTTCGTGTGTTGTAGGTCAAGGTAACAATGTCGCAAATATGACGTCGATCATGGCATTTATTGCGCGTTTTGTATCGACTCGAAGCATTTATAGTTTTATGCATTTTTAATATATGCATTAATTTAAAAAAAATAACCTTGCAGATTTCCAAAATTAATATCGTACTAAATTAAAATATTTTTTAATCAAAAGCCTAAATATTATCCCGCAGACAGAAAGAGTTTAACACTGTATTACAGTCACCTATGTTTGTAGGTAACACGAAGTCGTGTGTCTGGTGGTAGTGAGAGGTTAATATCATACAATACGTACCTGTGGCAGTGCTCCGTTCACCAGATCCGGTAGGTCGTCCCTGGTGTAGCCGAGCGCTTTTAAACCATTTTCGATATTCAACTTGTCCATGTATTTCAAGATGGTGTCCGACAGTACCTAGAGTGACATTCATTTCAAATATTGTATACTTGCTTCAAATACTATTATGTGGGGCCAGCATAATAATAGTGTCGGTTCATCTCATCCCATGAATGATGTGAGAACCATCTCAGGGACCGGTTGAATCTTAAGATTCAACTTACAGCCAAGGCTCGAAGCCGGTTTAAAATATACCTGTTAATAAAGTTGTTTGCCGGTTTCGTATGACGTTTTTGTCCAGAACGAAATGGATAAATATATTTCCTATAATACATATTTCCTTCTATAAACGAAATAAACCGGTTAAAGTCAAACGCGGCAGATAGCAGAATAGGCCACTCTTGAGCCTCTATTCTCGGCAGCGTTATATCAAAATTTCGAGGATATACCGGTTAATAATGGTTAATGAACGCTAACCTTAAAGAGAACTTTATTTGCAGAACAACATTTAATATACCGATTTGAAAGAACCAAACTGAAATAATTATGTTCCAATGGCCAAACCGGTTTCCGAGCCCCACTTACAGCAATTCCAATCTCCAAAACGCCTGCTAAGCGCGGCGATTACGCAAATGTTCTACCTTTTAGGGAGGAAGCAGCTCATGTCCAACAGTGGACTACCACGGGCTGATGACATTGCTGATAATTCTACTTAATATGAGGAGAAATGCCATAACTCGAACGGGCTCCCTAAAATACAGCTATAATAATAATAACTAAAATAAACACAGGTGTGTAACGGCTCCACTATCACACGGGGGCCAAGCTCAACATCACCTGCTAGCCAACGCCACCTGGCGCCGGCATCCGGGTAGTTTTTCAGAGTTATGGGGGGGGGGGGGGCTGGGTCAGACAGAAGTCACTTTACATTCAAATCCTTGGTGGATTTGAATGTAAAACATCAAATGGCTTTTTCTTGTAAAAAACAAGCCCGTGTTGTGTGTTTTTTACAGGACCACTGAAAATTACAGAAGTATTACTGATATCACGTCTCAAACATCGATGTATTGAAAAAATAATTCTCCGTACACAACAAGAACGTAATTCATAAAAGATTAGATTACATCTTTTATTGTATGTACACCAGTGTTACAATTACGTAACCAATGCAATAATTTTTAAAAATGCGGATGTATGCATCGACCTGCTAGGGTTATAGGTACCCACGCTGCCACTTCCGGGCGATGCAATCTATAGAATTTAACACGATCACCGCTTCTAACAAATATCAAAACTCGCACTTGGTGTGCAGCAAATCGACTGTGGGTGGGTGAGTGACTTGTTAATAGATGAGTGTTGTATGTTATAGTTCATGCAACAAATAATGACAAAACTAATTAACGACTGACTGGTGCAGTTACAGTGACCCTGCTTTCTGTGCCAATTGCTCCCAGGTTCGATTCCTGTAGGGACAAACTGCGTGATGAGGACGAATGTTTGAACTCGAGTTATGGATATTTATCTACATATCGACGCTAGAAAGCATAAACGTGGTAACCCGCAAATTCAAATTTTTTCACCAGAGCATACCATTCGACGTAGTTTATTTTACTGATTCCAATGATGTAATAAAAGAAAAAACACTAATTTGTCACTTACTACGTTTTTGCTTTCCAACGTCGATATGTACGTACTAGTATTTATCTGTATAAATATGTATATTGTTGTCTATTACCCAGACACAGGGAATCCGAATTTAGGACTAGATCAATGTGTTTAAAAAAATGTGTTAACTATATTTTTGTTAGTGAAATTTGTATCGCTCATTATAAAAGAAAGTGGCGAACCTTCCCCGCGTCGGCTTGCTTAACGCCTATGACGTCAGCGCCGAGGAGGCCGGCCGCCTCCAGATGTTTGTCGGGGTCACTAGCCGACGTGAAGCGGAACACCGCCGGCGCGGTCATCACTACGGACAGACCGTGCGGGATGATCGGACTGGAGCTGCGGAGAGACAATGGTGGTAATTGTGCACTAACAGAACTTAATTCAGTCTCCCCCTATCTTTTTCTAATGTCAAACGCCAAAACGAGATAGCTACAATTTTAGTGCATTCAGTTTTGTTTAGACACATCAAAATTAAGAGATTTAGATGTGACCTCGGAACATACCGACTAAAGATATGCAAAAACGCAACATTTTTTGTACCGTTTGACAGAAATGTAGGTTAGTACTCGCTATGTTTGCTATCTCGTTTTGGTGTTTGGCATTAGAAAAAATAGGAGAAAGTAAATTTAGTTTAAGTTGTGTTAGATCAACATTGATACTATCAGAACAATAAATGTGGTAATAAAATACACACATTGAAGTCCTCAGCCCTATATTAAAATTTTTAAAATTTAATAATATTTATTAACAAATATTAGTACAAAAAAATGGAGTAATATGATATTTTGTTTGAGTACATTTATCCCGCACTTACAAAAAAGTTGAGTCACCCATATTTATTTATAGGAGACTCAACAGCTTTAATTTACATTTTAGACTCATAGTAATAAAACAGAAAGCCGCTTACAGAAACCCACGGATAACGACTTAATATAACGTTTGGGCGCAATGCGATAACTAATTAAATCCATAAGGCAACAGTTCCAACATCTGCTATTTGAAGAAATCCTTGCTCAACAGCCCCCTGGCCAAGTTCATACTTATACTGAATAAGTCAGTGTTCACACGTTCTGATATGGTAGTGAAGTTTTTGCTATATACGGGCAACTTTTTTATTTCACGATGACGACAAACAGGCTTACAGTTCGCCTGATGGTAAGCAGTTACCGCAGCCTAAGAAGCCTTTAACATCGGGAGTATCAGATGCGCGTTGGCAACCCTTTAGAATATATTTACTCCCCTCTTGAAGAACCCCATATTGGGAAACTTGGGAAAATATCTACAGGGAACTCATTCCACAATCGGAGCGAACTGATGGGCATTCGTATAATATAAAATCTAATAGTTAAATAGTTATTTAACTGATTTAAAATTTACCCTGTGTACATACCCATAATCTTGTTTAGGAGTGAAGGTTTTGACTTGGCCCGCGATGGGGTAGGCTAACCCATGGCAGAGGTGGACTCCAGCGTTTCCGATCCCCACGCCAGCCATGGTGGCGGCCAAATGCATCGAAGACCGCGCCTCTATATCGTCGGGGTTGTTCACGGAGCGGACGAAGTACTTCTGAAGCACCTAATGATTTAATTACATTTTTTTACTTCAAGTTTTATTCATAAAGGTACATTCAACCATATTCATTCATATACTTCACCCTAACATTATCTCGATAAGTCAGGGTCTTTTGTTATTGCATCGGCTTTCACTATATCGTATTTATAATTCTTAGAGAAGACTAGTGTTATTGAAATACCAGACGAAAACCGCCGTTTTACATGGAGAAGGGTATGGTGTTTTAACACACGATTTTGAAATATGTATTGCAAATACATCAATACTCCGCCTGGATTCGAATCCCAGATATTTGGATCTGCAGACAAATCCATTGGACCACCATGACTCACAAATCTATATAATAAAACTGTGATTGAGCCAAATCTGTATTGAACATTTTTTGAAAATTTTCATTGGGGCATATATTTTTCGATATACAGAATGAAACATTCTTTTTTAATTTAGGTATGTCTGTCTCCTAAAAATAAGATCACGCAAAAACCACTCAACAGATTTTGTCGAAGTTTCCGCTCGTATATTATAAAAAAGGAGATGTTAAGATATTGCAATTTTTTTGGTTCATAAATTTATTATGATCCCGAGAATCCCGAGGAAGAATAGAATATTATATTACAATATAATAGAATATTATGTAAAATGTACATGGGGCGGTTTTATCGCAAACTACGATTTCTTCCAAACAACCTTTCTGCTTATTTCTGGTTTGGTTAAAATCTACGCAGGGAAAGCCGTGTGCAGCAGCTAGTATCAAAATACAATTAACGTAACTACATACAGAAACCTAACATTAAATAATACGAGGTTCAAAGCTGGGCGTACTAAGCTGGTGATCGAAGTAGTCGGTCGCAGCACCGGGGGGTTCAGTCCACCGGTCGCAGTGTTGCAGTAACAAGCTGACACGGGGCCTTTTCGGACAGACACGAAATAAAGTAACTAGGATTAGGTCCCATTTTATTAATTCGTATATTTTCGTATTATTATTATTAAAATAAATTTTGATAATTTTATTTATTGTGTTTGTCCTGAAAATAGTTTTATTTTCTTTCTTTCTAGTGGTTAGCACCTACCTGCAAACAGAACCTCGCCCAAACATCCGATATGGGGTTGCTTCCATTGTACGTCGGTCTTAATGCGGGATTTGCAGGCGCTGGGCCCCTCTCCGTATACGGGACAGCTGTAAAACTTTCCAAGGCGTGACAGAAAATGTCGAACCCGGAATAATTGGAGACCTTCTCCGGCATGGTGAGCGTGTGGAGAGGGTCTATCATAGCGAGTATAGGTCGCAACGAGCCGTGGGATATGCCAGTCTTAGCGTGAATCTCTTCGTAATCGAAAATCGCTACGCCTGTTATTTCGCTTCCAGTCCCGCTTGTTGTTGGTACTGCAAACAAGCAGTGGTTAGAATCGAAATCCGCACTATTCTGGGACTTCTCGATACAAGCCTGCTTATTAACACTTTCGCGACCGCTAACATAATTTTACGTTTTTTTCCAATGTACAAGCCAAGAGCCACTCACGTATTTTTACGTTTTTGTATTAACCATTTCTCCTCCTGATCAGGGGAGGTCCGTGCCCCTGTAGTGGGGACGATATGGACTGGGGATGATGATGATGATATTAACCAAAGTCAAAGCTGCTCACGTATTTTTACGATTAGTCCAATATGGTCATTCAACGCCATCATCCCCCTAAAATAGTCTTCCCCGTATTGATCATATACCTATGTGTTTATTTCCCCGTTCCGACATTGCCACAGAATTAGTGGTCGCGAAAGTATTAACACGTTGAGCGCCACGCGAATTCTTAAGGAAATCCCCGTCAGGCCGCGCGCGCTGTTTAGGAGCACTGGTATTATGGTACAGCGGTTCGAGGCACACTACTAACAGATTTTACTTGATACAGCTGCGTAAATATATTAGGAACATTGTATCTTATTGCAGTAGAAGATATGAAGAGTTTAGAATGAAATGTTCATAGATATTCATTCAACAGGTTATGTGACACGTCTGTTTTGTTCTGTTATCGTTCAGCCGTCTAGGTAAGATTTCATCGAAATCCATTAAAATGCCTTAATAATATAATCTTGTAATAATAAAAATTGGTTAAATATTAAATAAATATTCATTAATTCCTTTAAAACATGTAATTTTTTAGTTCTATATCATGTTGTACGCTGTCAGCCACCAGGCGACTGACGCGACCTAAACGGAAGCTCCAATGTCAGCCAACGACGCCTGATGTAGGGCTCAACGTGTTAAGGAGAATAAGTGTAACAACTATTAAATTTCACAATAACTTATCTAACTTCCAGTATAGTGTATTCCACTTACTCGCAATCATGGGCTTCAAATCTACTGGAATAACTTTAGCTTTGCCAATAGGAGCGTTGACGTAGTCAAGAAAATCGGCTCCGGGATCGCTTGAGTACAGGTTGGCTGCCTTGCACGTGTCAATTACTGAACCACCGCCGACCGCGACAAAACTATCAAAATTGTGCTCCTTTGCAAATTTTATAGCTGCTTTGAAACTGTAATGAAATAACGTACAAACTGTATTACAAATACCAAAACCGACATTACATACATATCCAATGAAAAGTGGCCATGTAATCTAGGGTGCAGGTCCGCCGTGTACTTAGTAGTCTGATATTGAAAGAGGGATGGAGGGATTAAATTATGTAATTACTGCGCACACTCTGCATACATACACACCACACCTGTAGAACACTGAAAAGCTGGCTACCCTAAGTCTGTACTCAAGGCTTTTTAGATTGCTCTCAACCAAGGAAGGGTCACCACCCTTCCTTGGTTGAGAGCAATCTAAAAAGCTTACTGGTGAGTAAGCCTCATTGCTCGCCTTTCCACAGAGTCCAAGGCTGCTGTATGGCATTTCCCAGTTCCAACCCATAAGTGGCAGCGGTATACCGCACTATAGCAGTATGCGACAGTGACCCGGTATGAAATACTGTCGGACTTTAGCTAGGACTCCCAGCTTTTTGCAGCTAATTTGGCCCTGGAAAGGTCGCAGGCAATTGGTGAATACAGGTGACTTATAGTCACATGATGTAGCGATCATTAGAGGGTGTCAGAATCCAGCAGTGGTCACCTGTGTCTGATATGATGATGATGATAAATTAATATTTAAGTTTTAATGAATGATATAGTATCAAGTACTTTTACAATATATTTATTTTGATATATAATTCCAATGAATTCCTCAATGCTGAAATTTAAAGAAATAATTTTAAAAAAATTAAAAATTACTGCCTGAATATTCAAGGCTGCTAATTACCTGGAATCAGTGGGTTCCACCCGCACCTTATCATAGACTTTATAGGTCAATCCGTTCCTAGTCAGAGAGTCAAGCACAGCCTTCACCGGGCTGAGTTTCACCAGATTAGAGTCTGTCATCACACACACATTTTTCATGTTCATATTGACGAGGTCCAGACCAACTTCGCGTGTCACTCCTAACCCATATCGTACAGTTGAGCATTTAATCTAAAATGTAAATACAATGTTATTGTCAATATGTGAGTGTTAAAAAATATTTAGAATATTTTCTCTTTACCTCAAAAGCATAGTCTTTTTGTGGAGTAGAATTTGAAACATGGACATTGCCCCTGCATCCATGAGCTGGACATTGACATCTGGTAAAGAAGTATATTTAATTGTTATATTTCTATATACTAAAATTTTTAAGAATATAAATACTTTTACATCTTAGGAGGAGATCATAGCATAGTCAATTTTTAGCATTTAAGTCAATCTCTGGGATAAACAATGTTTATTACAGGCAGCAGCATGTTCTATAGTACTTATCTTAATGCCCCCAACTACTGAGGTCTCGATGCACTTTGACCCAGTGGGATCTTTTGTGCTACCTCAGTTCTGCTTGGCCTCAGTCCTCTTGCATTAGTTATTTAAGTACTCGATAGTCCTCTGGTCTGGGGTATACCAGCCCTAAAAGATCCATTCACCTTCACAGGCCAAAGCATCACAACAAAGCAAGTGTTCCACAGTTTCCACTGCTGGGTCACAATTTCAACATGCTGTGGTGTTGGATAAATTCATCCTGTATAGATGTTCTAAGGTACTTACAGTACTTAGTACATATATATAGATCATAGACAGATATAAATTACCTTCCCAAATTCAGAATAATACTAGTCATCACAGGGATTGTAGAACTACAGGGGTGATGGCAATTGCCTAAATTATATCTTTTTTAAGAGTTATAATTATGTAATAAGAATAAATAAATTAAAAACAGAGGGGTGAGATAGTATATTTGAATTTATTTTTATTTATATTTATTTAAATTACAGTAACTTTTTATTTTTTAGGATATATTACTTGTACTAGTTATTATGGTGTTAGATCAATACATTCCATATCTACATCAAACAATGTATTGATTTTGGTATCAAATAATGTAGATGAAATATATAAATAAAAAAGTAAGTAAATTCAATGCTGCACTGCTATTTAATTCTGAAGGAATTACACAAAATATATTTACACATGTGTTTATGTCCTTTTGTAAAGAATTTTTGAATTTGGAAAAGGGGGACCCTTTTCCAAATTCAAAAATTCTTTACAAAAGTGTGTTCTGTTTTTTACAAGTTCTTAAAAAACAGGGACATCTGTGAACTACATATAACTCTTTGCTAAGAGATAACAAAAAAGAAATAAATATTTAATTAGTTTATTAACAATGTTCTAATAAACATCTTTTATAGTCGATAAGTCATCAAGGGACCTTGATGACAAAAATCAACAGTATTCAATAAACTAAAAATAAAATAAGAGACTTACGAGGCGACATTGATGGCCCTAAATAAGTCGAACACTCTCTTACGTGAAACCATGTTCATATTCAGATAACGTTCGAATAGTTCAGATACACACCGTAGTTTTATTTATTGGACTTTGTTATCTACATGACTTGTTATCACACTGTAAGATAACATGAAAATATTGAGACGTTTCTTTTAGCCAGTTTTTATCAAAAAAAACATTAGTTACCCACAGTATATCTGTTTAAATATAGTATAAACTGTTGATTAATAGATATTATTCCTCTAGTCATATTCATTATTATGTATTTATTTACAAAAGCGAAATCCAATAAATTTCGGTAAAAAGGTCGTCTGGAGAAAAACAAAGAAAGAAAGTATAAAAAATAACTACACTTATTGAAAAAAATCCTATTTGGTTGTTATAAATTGCGATACTATTTATATTAATCATAGAAACAATTATTCTATATGTACAAAAACAGCTGATTGAAACTTTTTTGACATTTGGGAATGAATTTCGTTTGTTTGACATTCGGACCAATTTTGGTCGGTTTGACCACAGAGTACCCTAGACTTGGCACATTCATAAAGGACAATTTTTTTCTTAATATTTTATGGCCTGGTATCTGAGACCTTTAAATCAAATCATTATTTTAATATATAGTTTCGTCAGTTTAGCAATAAAATATCGGTGTGTCACATTTTATTGTACTTAGGAGTTTTGAAGTCAATCTGATGGTTACCACTTTGACTAAGCATGAGTTTCCGCAGACTAATTCTTGAAAAAAAATACGATCACTTTGCTATGTTAGTCACAATTTTATTCCAATGTTTCAATATTGTTCACGATTATTAACGATTAATACATAAAACAACACCAAATTTATATATTAAACATCACAATAAACTAATATAAAACGTTAAAATAAAACTTCAAGTAACCCTTCACTCGAGTTGGCGCCAAAACTCTCTTATAGAGGACACATTGATCTTTGGAATAGAGTATACAAGCGATACATAGACTGCCAAGTTAGTAGTCAATAGAGATGTTTTATTAGCTTAATTCTAGGTATTCCCTAAAATTGAATATATTCGAAATCTCATATTATAATACCATACCTATTACTGGATAATAGTCAAATATTAGGTAACCGGTTCCTTTATACGCTTCTGAATATTGAGGATAATTTTGGTATTAGTATAATATTGAATATGTACCTATTCTCCGTATTAACGAATACAAATATGAAATGATACCTACAAGATCATATAGTTATCTCGTTCACACACACACACGTCTCGACGTTACGCGCGGCTTGGCGCGGTTGGCGGAGTGGCCAACACTTCGCTCCTGATCGGCTCGCTATCCTAATATAAACTAATACTGCATACGGCTCAAATACGGCTAATACTGAGGTACGTGTCTACGCGACGTGCGTCATCGTATCCTCATATTTGACTAATATCCTGGTATCCTAAGATTTGAGATTCGTGTATCCTAATACGAATATAAATGTTTGTATTATAATGCGTGTACCTATTATGAATATATTCTTTACATCTCTAGTACTCAATGAATAATAAGGGTCACTATCGCCATATTTCTATATATTATGCCGTTCAAATACACATAAAAAATAAGTAGGTACCTAGTAAAATTACAGCTAGGTAGAGGTGCTACTTATATTACATAATAGTAAAAAATAATTTCTTAAGGTAGCCACCAAAGTGAGCAAGATGCGTCTAAGGGTTGGAGATGAACTCACGGAGAGTACGATATAGCCACTGGACTAAAGCAAGAAGACGTCTTATCCCCTATGCTGTTTAATCCAGCGTTAGAACAGTTAACCAACAGTATAGGGTTATTGGTTATGCTGATGATTTGAGCCTATTAAATCAGACTAAGAGAGTGGCACAGATTGTGGCGCAGACTCACGCTTCAGAAGCCTCCAGGATGTTATGACTCAGAATAAACCATCATAAAACGAAATATCCAATATATGAAATAAAAGCGCGAAGACCTGCAAGTTGGAGATATTTCATTCAAAGGGGCCGCTAAGTTTAAATACCGGGGTGCACTATCACGGATACGAATACCAGGGAGGAAGAAATAGATATCCGCATCCATAATGTCCTGCGCTACTCCCTATGGCACTCCATAGGGAGTACCGCAGGACATTATACTAAGGTGTAGTACAGCACTCTGTACTACACCTTATGGTGTTGGTGTCCCAATCCATGAAGACCAAGATCCGGATCTACAAAACGGTGATAAGACCGAACTCGATGTATGAAAACAGTCTGAATACTTGATCTTAAAGAAGAGGAGAAACTTTTACTGGCAGAAAATAAAATTATGAGTTAGTTTCTGGGTTCAACCCAAAAAGAAGATGGGAGTTGGAGGGTTCACAAAAACCTAGAGATCGAGGAGCTAGTCAGTAAACCTAACATCACGGGAGAAGCCAATGTCCATAAGCTTAGAGCATAGACGAAGGATAGTCAGCCTATCGGCATTCTATAGGATTCATTTTGGAGTGTGCATAGGAATTACACGATCCTCCAGCTCCATGCCATCATCGGACGACTAGACGTACAGTGGGTTATCATGTCTACTTGGTTGATGTTCCGACCATCCGTACTAAACGTTTTGCTTCTTCGTTCTTAATGCGTACGGCCAAGAACTGGAAAAGTCTGCCGGCGTCAATGTTTCCCTCAGATTACAATGTGGACGTTTTCATGAAAAGAGTGAACAGGTTTCTACTAGGATAGTGAGCTCTACCACCTAAGACTACATCGCCACTTACCATTAGGTGAAATTGTAGTCAAGTGCTAGCTTATTATAATTAAAAAAAAAGCTCCACTGGATGGGCCAACTGGGAATGGATGGGAGAGGATAGCAGCGTCAAAAAACTGTATCTTGGTACCTCGAATGGCTACCGCCTCGTCGGTGGGGCCAGATACCGCCTCGTCGGTGGGCTCAGATACCGCTGGTCGCTGTAGAAGCTGACCTACGAGTTGTAAGTTGCTGCCTAGCAGGAGACAGCGCAAGATAGGCACTGTTGGCGATCTCTCTCGGAGGGCAAACTCAATTCGGGTCGCTGCGCTAGAGAAGTAAAAACAATTTCAAAAATAAAGCATAAGCGGCCTGCGCTGTTACTTCGGTCTGCTATCTTCACTGTAGCGGTTTTATTTATTGCGCTAGCTTTCTCAGAGCATATTATTGCTCTGGGTTAAGTTATAATCATGTAATGTTATCTTGTTCTTTAGATGAGCAAAAGATGTTTTTTTTTGCAGTACTTATATCATACCTTTAATATATCAAAATAACATTGAAAATCAAATGTACACTTACCGAATATACTTGTATCCTGTTCGACCTGTTGTGTACCATGTATGCTCTTTATCAAAATACTCGTAAATCTAAGACGCAACTAAAAATAACAGATAGAATCGCAGTTCCTTGTCTGTTGTTGCTATATGCTTGGTGTGGGATTTGTTATAAATATTCGTATATGTTTAACTTGCTTTATATTGAATATATTAAATACTTGTAAACATTTATTTTAAATATTAGTAATTAAGTACCTATTTATAACTCGTAAAAACAACGAAACAATGACAACTCATAACTATAACATAACACGGCGTTTCATTCAAATTCCGGACGCAAAATGCGATTACGAATTATAACAAATACTATTAAAAAAATATTCTGCGCTTTAAATATAATAATTATATTGTTATAACGCGTTTATATTTAAAGCGCAGAATATTTTTTTGATAGATAGGTCTCTATCTTTAAGACGCCATATCTATATTTTCTTTGATTTAACAATAAATTGCCGACGTACTAAATTTACTGCTACTTGGTAGCTTTAACGTCATTCCAAAGATCAACACGTCAACTGGGCAAACCGGCAAGATTTACTTACCTTGAAAAAACATGGTCTATCTACACCATACTTTGATTCTTTGCCTCCGGATCAAAATGGTGAATCCTCGTTTCATCAATGATTATGAAACATAGACGAAAAGTTTCCAAGCCTTCATTAGTCATTGCCAAACTTTGGTTTGAAATGTCTACTCTCTTGCTTTCCCTTGTGTCTGTCATCATTCGAGATACTGGAAGCACGGTCACCTTTTTTCAGTTTTAAGGTGCGATTATTTTGAACGGAATTATAACCGAATAAAGATTTACAATTTTACTTAAATGGCAAATAGTCAGGTTGATCTATCGGAATAACAGTTTTTTAATGTCGTCTTCAGTAGCGGCGGTTGTTGGGCACCTGGAGCAACTCTCGTCGTGAGATGGAAAATTGTTTCCAAAAGTAGGTTATAGATCTTCAAAAACACACATTTGATAGAAAATTAAATTTAGATGGAAATATTTCATCGAACTACGATATTCTCCATTTTACACATTAATAAAATTCCCACAAAATGTAAGAAAAAAATTAGAGACGCTACTTTTTTCCTTTGTACTAGCTATTACTTTATTGTGGGAATTTGAGATTGGAATAAAATAGGATGCATCGAGTATCGCGCGGGGCTTATCGACCCGTGCCTTGTTACTTTTGACCTGAGGACGAGTAACAAGCGACATTTATTTTTGCCGTAGTCCACCACGCTGGCCTAGTTAATAGTTGGTAGACTTTACACATCCATGCGGGCAATACAAGTTTCCTCACGAAGTTTTCCTTCTCGGTTGAGTACGTTGGTGTCTACAATACAAACCACACATGTATTTAACTCAGTGGTGCGGGACGGATCGAACCCATGACCTCTTGATCTCAAGTCGTATCTGGCACCACTAGACCGCCATAGATTAAGAATATGTCAAACTGAAATCTAATTCAGATAGGTATTCTTACGAACTGATTTGATAGACTAACGTTGACAATACAGATAAGGATCTCTATTGGACAATCGAATCATTTCGCTATTCAGTCTCACAATCCAAGTTTCTTAGCACACATTGACTTCCACAAAGTTACAACCATATTCAATGAGTAAGGCGCGAGTAATGAGTACGGCGCGTACATACATATTAGGGCTCCACTACACAGTATTTAAAAAAATAAAATACTATATAGACATCAAAGTGATGTATTAATAATTTCATACAGATTTCTTTTATGTAATACACCATAGAAAAAACTAATACAACTAGAACTCCATAGAGAATAAAACGCCTTACACTATTAGCATCATTTGGTTACATAACTTTTTAATAAGTAACATAGTGACAGGCTAAAATGGCATTAAAATACTTCATCACAATTAGACTCACCACAATATATTAGAAAATAAATACAATTTATGTGTACACAACGGAAAATTAGACACAAGTTTAGCATTTTTATAGAATATTTTTCGATTTATATAATGTAGGCTGTTATCCTACTGATCTACATTTACAGCCAAACCGGTTTGGAGACGTTTCTCCGTGTGTGGTAGTGTACGAGCAGCGGATAAATAAATAAGCAAATTCTTTTTTTATATTTTATTTTTATAGGTAGGAACTTATTAAACTAATTTTTTAATAATGATGACACTAATTTCTAACGCTACTTATAAGTGACTGACGCGAGTGCGAGTCATGCGGTAGCTAACACAAAGTAATTTATTTCGGTTTTAGCCACTGTGTGTATTCTTCACTGTGTGTGTATTCTACTACAAACGCAAAAAACGTCTCCAAGCCGATTTATCTGCAGTACGTAAATACGTACTAATAAGTAAAATATCTATATATATACACAACTCTAATGTTGTTATAATATACACAGAATTCATTCATGGCAACTCGATTATAATAATCACATTTTTACAAATATTTTTATTAATGAAACATGCTAGGTGTAAAAACGATCGGGAGCATGTGTGTATGTATGTGTGTGTGTTTATGGTCAACTATGACAAAGTTTAAAATGTATAGTGGGAAGGTTATCAGATATATTTAATACTAATTTATGGCAACGTAAGCGGTAATGTGGGTAACTACATCGTGTATAGGTACAATTATTGTTTTATAATACTTTACGAATGATCATTATACAACGTAATATACAAAAAACCTAAAATCACTAAAATGGGAATGTGTAATGAGTACATAAGTAAATGGTATATTATTTATAATAAATAAATACAAGTTTTTGATTATATTATTTTTATCTCATCTTACAAACCAGTATTCCTATCTCTATTTTTAAAAAATACACATCTATTAAAATGTGGAAATTGATAAAATTTAACATGTAACAATAGTTTTCTATGTCCGTCGTTGCTAAGTGAGACTATAGGCGAACATAAAGCTCGCACATCATAAAAAAAAAAGATTTTCTTTGGTCCTTGTTGAATAATTTCGCAATAAATACACTATTATAAAAATATACCGATTGGAGGAGGTAAGGGCCTACGCTCACCAGTAACATATCCGTGTCGCTGTCTCTACCCAAGATTTGGACGGTGCATCAGGCACAGAAGCAACAGAAAAGCATTTTTTTTTCATAAACTGTAATAAATCATGATTTTTTTTGTTTCCGTGCAACTTAATATTGAAGTCAATAGACCCGGCAAGTTGCTCGACCGCCTGTCTCCAGTCCTGCGACTATCGCGTTACCATTTATACGCATTTTTTGTAAAAAAAACCCAAAGACATGATGCGAGACAAAACCTTCAACGTGTGGGCTCTCTAATACCTTCAGTCTACTCAAGACCACGGTTAGTATAACCGAATCGAAACTTATAGGTAATATTATATTTCATCGCAACAAGTTCCACTAATTACTTTATAAAATAAATAACAGACAAAACTGTTGCACTGATAAGTTGTCTATGAGAGCTAGTTCTGTTAATATTCCAACGAAATGTCAGCATAACCATGGATATTTGTCATAATCTCCAAATTTAACACATTAAAAAACGCAATAACAGTTGTCTACAAACAGCCGGTTCCTCGTCTCTACGATAGGAAGAGATGGCGTGACACTATTATCAAACCAGCACCACAGACTCACTCAGCATCACTGTCTGCCTATAGTCGCACTTTAAGAACGCGCTACCCATGGACAGCATGCATCAACAATCTAAGACACCTCAATACATTCTACGAGAACGTACTATACAAGAAACAGCCACTGGTCCGATCGAATTTGTTCACTGATATAATAAATATACCTCCATCACTACTGATCACATATTATTTTTGGCAAATCTATATACTATGAGCTATAAACATGCTTTGTTAACGCGAGGCTAAATACTGAAAATACTTATCATATTTATAACATTACAATAAGTAGAAAGTGTTCCGAACGTAAGCGATGATACACGAGCTACGGTACGCCTATTTTACAATCATTATATCGATTATTGAAGTGTCAACACCTCCCGGTATGATTCATTCAATTTATCGAGAAATCACATCTCGCCGTTCTAGTGCCAATGGTCAACCGAACATTTTTGTTTTAGGAAATGCACATTCCGATAAAAACTATGTATTAAAAAACCAACTATGCATTCGGTAATGTATTTATTTTTTTGTTAAAATATACGTATCTTGTTATTTGCGAAAATAAAATGCATACAGACTACAACTAATTTCTGAAAATTTTAATCAATAACGAAAAACGGCTCCCCTATGGGCCAATTGGTCTGATGGTCATACAAGCACTAGGGCGGCGATTTGTTTTAAATTTAAACGCCAAATTCGTATGATTTACCTCTGAAATGAGTTATTCATTGTAACTGTTGCAATTACAATGCATTTCAGAGTTTTTAGCAAATCACACGAATTTGACCTTCAGATTCAAAATAAAAAAAGGTGTTGTGAAAACTTCTCATAACCTCGATTTTCTTAAAATATTGACGTAAGAATTATGGTTAACTTATTTGATAATTTTTTAACGTACAATGACAAAACTTTTACACTTAGATATCAGCTTAGGCCCACGCGTACTGACATTTAAAATGATGTGTTGATATCTAATCAAGCGATTAACTATTTTATAAGTTTATATTATGCGTCTCGCTTATTTTGTTCTAATACGCGTGCATATAAGGGACCGCGAGAACCAGAAAAACATATTTCGTGTTTAACCCACAATCAGATTTACATTTTTTTTTCTTACGTTCGCATATTATAAAAATTACATTCATCGACTAGCCTTCCCAATTGGGAACATTCTTTTCAAGAATCGTAACTAGACGTTTAGAGCTTTTAAAAAAAATATAATATATCTTGAATAATAACACCACAAACTATCTTAAAATGATCAAAATTTGTAAAAAAATTGATCCCAAATGGGTTAAAGCATGTTTGTAAGTGTTAATCAGTAGTTACAAAACGTCGATTATTTACGTGACGGTGAATTTGGGTTTTAGTGTAATCGATTTATTATAATGTAAAATGGTAAAATAAAGTTAAGTTTAATTGAGGGCCTTGCAGTGAAAAGGAGGCAGGTCCAAATTTCAAAACTTCCGGGTATTCAAATAAAACGTGTGTCTAAAAATTAATTGTTACAGTTACATGTTATAATATATGTATATTTACATATTTTACTAAAGATTTTAAGGTTAAATAAATAACTCTTAGAATAACTACGATTTTTTAAAGTTAAAAAGAGTAACGGCTAAAATTTGGATCTGCCTCCCTTTCGGTGCAAGGTCCTCAATTTTACCTTTCGTTTCGTTACCTTTTCCAAATTATTGTATTAATCAACTAAAATCCGCGTCAGGACGGTTCATGATAGTGGCAAAACTTACGATATTGGTGTTATAAATTCTATTACTAAAACTGTAATCGTAGTGAAGCCAAATCAATTTGGAGACGTTTTTTGCGTTTGTAGTAGTGTATCAGCAGATAAATAAATAAACAATTTTTTGTATATTTTTTATTTTTATACGTAAGTATTTACAACATATTAAACGTAATTTAATATGTATAACTAACTTCTAACGCTACTTATAAGTGACAGATTCGAGAGTGCGAGGCACGCGGTAGGTGGCGAAAACTGATTTATTCCGATTTTAGTCACTGTGCATATAAACACTACTACAAACGCAAAAACGTCTCCAAGCTGATTTATCTGTAGTACGTTGACGAGGCACGATAATAACAATAACTGTAGGCGTTGTGTGTACGAATATCCAAAATGGAATGGTTAAAAATTTTGAGTATTAAAATTGTATAATCACCACACAAATCGGCGAAATTTTACATGAGAGTCCAAAAGCAGTTTTTGTACTGCTCCTCTGTTCATTTCTATCTGGTACGCCTGTAAAAAAATATCGCATCTTGGTTTTCTATTCGTCATACGGGACTCGGTGTATTCAATAGAGCTTTACTAGCTTAATTCAAAAATGTAATAAATTCATTTTCGGAAATAATGTCCCTCACTGTCCCTAAAATGTACTTAAATTATGCAGCCAAAATGTTCTTTATAAAATTGCATTGTAATTGTAAAATAACTCTTGATTTATAACGATTTATGTGGATAAGTAATTTTGGTTCTGTGTTAATTATTCTGATAAAGATTCCGAAATATGTCTACATAACTCGATTAAAATAATCATTACTAAAGTAAGCAACTTCTACCCTCACTAATAATTCATACTTCCACTGATATTGTTGTTGAATAAAACTATCAATTTATATACTGTTTTAACACAATTACACACGGCTGTTCGTTATAAAGAAATTTAACATTAATTTCAGTTTGTATTGGATAGATTATAACATTTATCTGAATTGAGAGTATACATTTATTTAAAAAAAGTTTCTAACAAGTTGGTACGAGTTTTGATAAGTCTTGAAAACAGTGGTATAGAAAAAACTGCATCCTTGGACCTCCTTATCCTTAAAACTTGATTAACTTTAGTATAAAGTTTAAAATATTTGTTCCATAAAGTTTTGTGCTTTAAAAGAATCAAATCTAAGATTAGACAGCCCCTTAAAGCTTTAAAAAGCAGTCGAAACATGTAATATGAATACCGAATCGCACATTATTATTGTGAGTTCTTCGGCAAAATTATTATATAAATACTATAATAAATAAGCTCACAGCCCCTCGAGAAGGTTGATGGGCCATTAAAATTAAATAAGTTTTAAAAACATCACATAACTGAATGGTCTAACACTTTCGAATGCTTTATTAGGCGTTTCACTTTCAAAATTAACCCTTTGCACTCGAGGGCTCCGCTATGGAGACACACCTTGGACGATTACAAAATACAATAATTTTATAATTTTTTTTTTGTATATATTATATATAACATTTATATCCATAATCATTAAAAAAAAACAATAACGTACAACAATGACTTCTAATGCGCATATCGTGTACTTATATGTGAATATAATGTTTCCACTGAAATTGCATCGAGTTGCTCGTAATATGAATAAAAACTTCGAATGCAAAGGGTGAATATTATATCTCCGACGACTGTATGGCTTCCAATAAAAAAAAGTCCTCCACATATGTCTGTTCCGTGCAATCTCTTGACAATTACTGACTTGCAGCTTCCTAATATGTATGTCTTCACTCTCTTAGCTTTATCCTGACTTAATGTCTACAGTTATTACAGGAGATACGGCTATTGGGTGGGTTATGGTGATAGAGTGCGTCAGACCGCACAATCCCAGCTATAGTGTCATTCAGATACATCCGGAACTCGCTGTTTCACATGATTTCCGAAACACTTTTAAAGTTCTACCTGGACTACGATTTCCAACTATAACAAGGGCAAACCACAAGAGACCCTGACTACTACGGTAAAGAAGCATGGCTTCAAGGGTGATATACTCAAATTTGTGATTTATATATCAAATAATACATATAATCGTTATATTGCGTTCGTTCAGAGCTATTATTAGCAGGAGCCGGTTTCGTTGACATGGGATGTTTACGAAGAAACCTACGCTTTGTTAGTATATGTTTGCATGCTGCTCTCGATTTAATCGGGCAGCATGTGTACGAAAGAGACGGGGAACATGCCGCGGCGGCTGGTGCCTTCCACTTGGCCCTCCATCCAGTTGTCATCCTCGGTACGGTCATTGATCACGACTATTACTTCTCCCTCGCGAAACGATAGCTCGTCTTCGTTGTCCGCTGAACAATCGTACAACGCTCGACACCTTCTTAGTCCACCCATCTAGAATAGAACATATTATGTTTATATTGTAATAAACTGAAAGGTTTTGGGAAAATAGGACTGTTTTATTGCAGGGGATAACAAGGGCGTCACCAAGGGGAAGCAGGGAGCCCCCCGCCCCCTCCCCTAGAGATTAAAATATGTAGCCAAATGCAAAGAAATCAAAGTCCTAAGTTTATCTCTTGGGGGATACACGTAAGGCGGGTTCAGGAAAACCAACTGGTGCTCGTCGATTAGAGCCCCCGATAACAGTATTAGAGGGCTAAAACAAAAACAGCCCAAAATGCATGTATATCAGCTTCATATAAGATTACAGGCATTAAACAAATATTTTTTTCTTTGTTTACACACACACATTTGTTAAAAATCGATAGCCAATAAATACTTATAATTCTTTTTAAATGTTCAATGTTATCAGAAAATCCTTTACCGGTCCAGACGATCCAATTATAAGGCAGTGGGTTCGCGTGGGTAAAGACCTCGTCGACCATTAGGGTCCGCCATATGTTTAGCGAAGTGATGTTACAGACGAGATAACATGAGTTCATCTATCAATACCTTTCCAACTTACTCGTAATGCGTCGGTCTTTATTGATTTAGTATTTACAATCAATTTTAATCGGCGTTTGTTAACACTCGTCTGCATCGACGTAGAATGCCGACGTAACTTACTTTTGTAGTACCACTTTATTGTTGCTTTAACTTTATTGCAATTAAGAGGCCATAGCATCACGTTGGAAATTGAATATTTATGCAAATAAAGGGTTTCTTTCTTGAGTGAATGTTAAATAAACAGACGGAATAACCTGTATAAATACAACGATGTAGCTCAAGGTATTCGTACATAATAAGGTACAGTCCACTTACTGACCATGGTAATAGAAGCTGATGGTGATCGTGAATGGACGCTGGACGCGTCGGAGACGTCTAGCGAGCGACTGTCGCTCCGCCGCGATCGGTCGCGCGACCTGGAGCTGTCGCACGACAGCGCCGAATGCAATCGGCCGTCGTCCACGCACGAATCCGCCATATCGCACAACTCCAAAGACGAATCTTGACTAGAACATTCCTGTACACACAACACAAAAATTATTACACGAAGACAAATATCTAAGATAGTAATATTTTTACTATATTCAATATAGCAAATTAAAAATGATAAACGACGTCTATCCTCATTTTATCTCATACCTGTGCCTACTATATACTACATTTGCCAAAATGTATTTATTCTTCCAAAAAAAAGTATGGAAAATTACTTAGGTTTGTTTTTATTCTATAAAATTTACAATCCCTATGGGACAGCATAAATAATATGTAGTGAACGCAGGCGAAACACGATATTTGCACTTTTAATGTAGCCAGATGACGCTGTACCCAAATTTAAATGGAATTATTATAGATCACGCGAATTGACTGCAGGAATGCGCTAATGACGTAACCGAGAATGACAAATATCGATTTGTCGAAAATGTCGATTTGTCGGAAAATGTCGATTCACATTGACATAAAAAAAAGTTATAAATATCCCATAATTTTTTTTTTTACGTTTCGGATGAAATAATAAAACAAAAAATAACAATCATCATGAGTAACTATTTATTGAAAAAAAAAAAAATTAAGCAATCAATCAAAAATATCAAAGNAATGACAAATATCGATTTGTCGAAAATGTCGATTTGTCGGAAAATGTCGATTCACATTGACATAAAAAAAAAGTTATAAATATCCCATAAATTTTTTTTTTACGTTTCGGATGAAATAATAAAACAAAAAATAACAATCATCATGAGTAACTATTTATTGAAAAAAAAAATTAAGTAATCAATCAAAAATATCAAATAACCCCCGTTTTATACATACATACAATCACACCTTTTCCCTGGCTCTCCGGCGGGGAATCGAACATATGACTACCGCGTGACAGGCGAGG
>WUAW01005704.1:272-20506 GCA_017165845.1 Thaumetopoea pityocampa | reverse complement strand
TAAAACTGGATACTGGCAGAATTGTACCAAATTGGTCAAACGCCATAAACCAAGAAGTGAAGTGAACACTGAAGCTAATTATGTATAATTTTATAAATTATTCATGCATTAAAACTTGTTAGAAACATGATCAAACGATCGCTATTATAATTATACAAATGTGTGCACAAGTGTCTGATCCAATATCATAGTTGTATACGGAAATCTGAAGGCAATAGAGAGAAAAAACTATTAACACGTTGCCTGCCAAGCCGTTTTTGCCTTGTACTTTTGTACAGGTCATTTGAGTCTTTCCCAAATACATCAGTTGTATTTATTTGCTTGGATATTTAAACGCTTGGATTTTATATAATACCTGGCATCATGAATCTATACCAATACTAGTGGACTTGATGAAGGAGATGTGAACCACATCTTCTGCTGCCCTAAACTACGCTATTCCCTCTATGACATCCTCCCTCGCGAAATTCCTCGTCCTACCTCTTTTAAATGCCTTCTTTCTTACACCTTTTCCCCCTCCTTTATCCCTATTTTATGTAAATTTGTAAATACGAAGTACTTCAAACTGTAAATAACTTCCTCCTTAACACACTAACCTGTAAATATTTGTCTTTCTTATTGTTTGTCTAACTAACCCTACTAACAACAGGTCTATGTATTGTTGCGTCCTTTATTTGTTTTCAGGTTTATCACCCTGGTCGTAGGACTTTCCATCAAAGGACCTTCTGTCTTTCCAATACCAAAATTCACTATCTTCACCGATCACCACCCCCTAAGTTTATGATACTTTCATAACTGGATACTGACAGAATTGTACCAAATTGGTCAAACGCCATAAATCAAGAAGTGAAGTATACCAATACTAGAATTTATATATATGTCTGCGTGTACCATTTATGGTACACGTGGCCTGATGGTCAAGTTTAAGGTGTACCATAAATGGTAGACATGGCATGGAAAGTGCTAAAAGTGTATTATTGCAATAATCACTATAATTGGTATGCATCTTGCTTATATAAAGGACTCAAATAGTGACCATTGCCTAGGGTAAAAATCCTAATTTCATGAATTATATATTTATGTCAAATGTACCAATTTCTTTATTTTTAATTTTAGTATTTTTTTTATTAATAATATCATTTAACTGATTTATCATTTAAAAGTACTTACCTTTCCTGCGGTCTTCAATAAATTCATCTTCGAAAATTCCATCATCACCACGGAATGGCAACTGTCTCTTCAGAGCTTTGCCAGGGAGAGGTGGAACTACAATCTGAAATTAAGGCTGTCAGTAAATTCACTGATGACAGAGCTGGGTGTAAACAAGCTCACGGCGAAGATACCACCATTTTATTTATACTATATTTACTGCCAAAAACAGCATACATCCCTGCAATTTAAATACAGGGGGTAAAACAATTTAGTCTCCCTGAGTAGCATTATGTCTACATTGTTTTTCAAGCAGTATCCCCCAGTCCATATCGTCACACTACAGGACCTCCCCAGACTAGGAGGAGGAGCAGTATATTTTGAATCTTTCATAAATATATATGGGCTGCCATAGCTCCTTACAATCAGGTTGAATGCCCATTCGCTACATCAGTAGCATAACAGTGTTACCTAATTTTAGCATAGTACTACTATTGAGTAGTACTTTAGAAAGTTTAAAGGTAATTTAATTATATATTTAAAAAAACAAATAACAAAGTTAGCTGATTTATGGAACACATAAAATATTAATAAAAAAGGTAACAAACTAGTGTCTTTTTTGAATTATTATATATAGACAAAGATATGGTAATAATAAGAGATGAAAAAACTGTTTATATACCATTAACATGCATTCGCATTAGAAATTGAATGACTCATATTTATAGCAGATTGCTCATGACTACACTTGATGCAACCAAATCAAAATAATAGGTAATAAAATAATAAAACTTATTACAATCACTCCCACAAATTAATCTATAAATATGAGTTTAAATCGTAAGTTTAAAAACAAATTGAATGACTCAACCAGTAACGGGGTCAGTGATTTATAATAAACATTTTTGTTCACTGATAATACATTAAAAACACATTCATTATCACTGAATGGGCGGCTGTTATTCACCTTACTATCTCTTTCCAATTCATTTCTGAGCCACTCGAAGTCGCTATACCGCCGTCTGACGCTGGATTCCTTAACTTTGAACACTGGGAGGTTTGTCTGGAAGAAAAAATAACGTTGCTAGAACGATCTTCATCGACTAGACTTATCGTACCGACCGTCTAATACGCCCACAATACGTCCATATGATAATATATCTCGATTTAATTGAATTAACTCATACGAACAGTACTAGCTGAGGCTTACCCTCATGCGAACTTCGTAATCCGTATAGCGTTTTTTCCCTACTCCCATAGTCGTGACTGGATTTACAACGTCGATTTCTAAGAAGTTAGCCGGCGCCGCGTAGGCATCATCCAGTGTCTGCTTTTTGACATTTAATCGTCTTGTAGCATCTGCCGTCGTGTCTTCAGCCATCATAACTTTATCTATTGTAACAACAATCACAAAAACTGAATAGGCAACCCACTAATCAAAAAGGAAATGAAGAATGACAACAATGAAACATCCTTTGACGTTTTGACAAATATGGCGTTCCTAGATTCATAATTTCTACCAAAACTATGTTAATCCTACTACAATCTGGTAGATTAGACAATTTAAATACAATAATCACGAACAAAAATAACGTGAATACATTTTAAAACCTAGCAAATAAATTATATATGATTACGAGTATACAAGAATGAACCTAAGTAACCAAAATCTACAAATGAGATTATTACATCACTTTTACTGCTATCAGATCGCGAAATAGAAAATAAAGAGAAAATACTTCAAACGAGCTGGATTTATTTTTAGCCATCATTGAAAGGAGATATTTGAGTTGTGTTTTACATCTTCTTTTTCTTTTTTCATAGTGGCAATCGGCTGCAAAGTCGCGCCATTTCTGCCAGAGTCGAGTGCATATATTTTTGAAGTTATATAATATTCTTCAAGTTAACAATAAAATAACGGCGTCATATTTTATTGCTTCTCGGGAGTTTTGAAGTCAATCCGACGAATACCACCTTGTCCAAATAAAATTCCCACAGGCTTATGTTGCCTTGAAAAAATACGGTTAATTTGCTATATTAGTCACAGTGTTATTCCAATGTTTCAATATTGTTCAAGATTATTAACGATTAATCCTATCCTCTTTCTTATCTCAAATATTTTTACACTCTAAGGTTTGCTGGAAGAAAACTCATTTTTGAGTTAAGCTCGCCTTTGTACATAAATTTTTTCTTATGTAATAATGTTTATGTATTGTACACAAATTTATCTGTTTGTGTACAATAAAGAATAAATAAATTAATTAATACACAAAACAATTCCAAATTTATATATCAGAAGCTTTTGCCCGCGGCTCCGCCCGCGGTATATAATATCGATTTTCTGGTACATGGGAAATCCCGAAACAATCATAGATTCATATAAAAAGACTTAACTATTCTACTTGACTTCTAGTACCTTAACGGCGGCTGCTAAAATAGGAATCAAGGATATCTTCAATTTTAATGGACCGATATTGATGAAATATGCCGCAGTATTTAATTTTGGTTGGTTGTTAAAGTCATAAAGGTACTACATTTAAGACTACATTAAACTGTTACAGAACAGTTTAATCAGAGTCTATCTGCTAGTTTTAGCGTGAAGTCCGAACAAATAAACAAACAAACAAACATCGACGGATTTGGTTTCAGAAACCCTTAATTAGTCGATCTGAATAGTTTGTTTTTAAACTTTGATTTTTAAAAATTTGACATTTAACAGTTTTATAATAGTATAGAAACATCACAATAAACTAATATAACACCTTAAAAAAACTTCAAGTGATGCTTCACTCGAGTTGCTGCCAAAAATTTTGTGTTTTGCATCTATTTGTCTGTCTCTAATCCGATTGATGTTTTTATGTTGTTTCCATGATTTTTTATGTTATAAAAATACGGGAAAACTTAACTGATTGTTTTTTATTATTATTTCGATATTAAAAAAGTTGATTATGTTGTAGCCATGGCATGTGTGGATTATTTGATAGAAAAAAAAAATTTAGTATTAGGCTTATTTGTAGTTGTTAAATTATTGATGTTTTACACGTTTTATTAAAACAGAATTTTCTCAGTTTTCTATTAATTTTCAATTAGCCATACGTGACTATAATTAATATAAATGAATTTATTCTATTCAACAAATCATTCTAAAAATTCGAATGCATATAAAATTATAATAAGCGACTGATTCGAAGGACGGTGAACGCTGAACGTCGTTCCTGTTTTTATGACTCTACTACTACTCCGCTACTACTAATCTACTAGTCCACTACTAATAATAATTATTCGATTAAAGGATACTATTAATTATACATTCGAATTGGAAAATAGTAGCTAACTGTTAAAATCATTCATATTGGCACACCGCTATGTTCAAAAAATTCGAATATTATCCACATTCTCACTCAAACTTTTTAGTCGTACGCTAAGGTTTCCAGGAAATAATAAAAACATATACACGATCATATATGGATTCATTTAATACTTAATTTCTTTTCGGCTGGTAATGCACCTCCTTTTATCTTTATCTCTGCTCTACCCTAAGGTTGACTGCTAGAAATGCCTAAGGCATTAAGTCCGCCTGTACATATTTTATATATGAAGTGTATATAAATAAATAAATAAAGCAAGGAGTAACTTATAATCAATATATGTTTATTTTATTGAATACGAGTGTTTTGTTTCATTTGTGAAAAAAAATTACCCTCCATTTCGGTTTTGCCGTAGTTAAGTAGAAGGGCCTTCCAACAAATTTTGACACAACGCCCGTCTAGGGCAAACTACGCCACTGATTAAGACGATGCTGATCACATCGCGATGTCACCAGTTGTGTGGCAGGAATGGAAGAGAAGAGAAGATCTTCCGGCCAGACGGGTTTTATGTCTAGCGAGGCCTACCACCACCCCAACAGTTGATGTCAGGACGTTCCATATTTGCTAGAAAATATATACTTAGATCTCTAGATAACTCCACTCATTACATGGAAAAAAACAAGGATAAAACTAAGTCCCCCATCTTTCAGCGCGTACTAGCTTTTTCAAAACTGAGGCAAAGTTAGAAAAAAACTAACTTTATCGTTCACTTGCTTCGATGACTTGCGGGCGTGTCAGATTCCTATTGATTTAAAACTCTGCGGTAGCCTCCATCGACACTAGAGAGCTTGGGGATCCACTGTAAATGTCCCACAGATGCCCCTCACTGGTTCACTCCTTCAAGCAGTTCTCGAGGAGGGACCTTAAACTTACTCCTACCAACACCTTAGAACTATCAGATGCTTATGGCAGAATGAACCTAGCTTGCTGCCATACTCTTCTAGGGTCACACATATGGATGCTGAACACCCTGCCCTCTACGTCCACAATCCTTAAGTCCCCTACTAGGTATTAAGGCGAGGAGTGGACCCCACCAACAGGTGGTCCGTTAATCTGTATTATTGAGCCTCGGACTATTCGGCTGGCTCGGTATACGCCTAGGCATCTTTGAGTTCGCAGTAAGTGTTGGTTCAATAACAGGGTAATTATCTAATTATGGCGCCGCTCACCATCGCCAGGGAGTTCGACCTCATACATTAGAACCACAATGGTCAGGTACAGTGCGGTTTCATGGGAATTTCCTCCTGCGACGCTCCGATTGTGAAATGAGCTCCCTGGTGAGGTTTTTCCTAAGGACTACAATATAGGGTACTTCAAGAGTGGAGTAAGTAAATTTCTAAAGGGTTGGCAACGCACATTTTATATTCCATATGTTGCAGGTGTCCACAGGCTGCGGAAACCGCTTACCATCAGCCGGACTGTAAGCCTGGTTGCCACCATCGTTCTATAAAAAATATCTACGTTTCTACACGTGTGGCTTTTCTAAATATATTTTAGAAAACTAACGAATTATGACTGAAGGTAACAGATGATTTTCAGTCTCACGTGACTACGCTAAATTGTAATAAGAATTACATACTGCGATTTCTTCTAGATAACCTGTGTATGGAGAGGATTATGTAAACATAAAATTAAGTATTAAACAGATTAAATAATAACAGTTTTATCATTGTTCATAATCCCCATTCTCTCGGCCACCAACCGTTTCTCAGGCCGCTGCATACAGCTGCAAGACACGGTGTAGAAGTACCACAAAAATGTTACGATATACTGAGCAGTATTTTATGAATGGTGCGAAAATATTTAAAAACAATATAAACCAGTGCCTCGTCTCGTTGCCCGCGGGGGCGAAATGTGGACTGCAGATAGCCACTCTGCTACATTGAACGATCGTAGCAGGTGGAAAGAAGTGGTCTCTGCCTACCCCAAAGGGAAAGAGGCGTGACTGTATGTATGTATGTAGTAGATACTATGGTCTCTGGCTACCATTATGGGATATCGGCGTATGTATGTATAAACCAGTGCCTTTGCGTGGGTAAAATCCTCGTTGGTCATTGGTCGAACGTTCGTCATTAAGTGCAACGAGGTTTTATTAAATTTGTGTTATTCAGCATCCGTCTGCGCCGGCGATGAAGCTGAAGCATCTTATTTTTTTGGTACTACTGTAACGAATATGCGTATTAGAAAATTAATCAATGAAAATATTCTTGATAGAAGAGATATCATACTTTACGAACCAGAATGAAATAAATTTATTAGTATAATATAATTTTATTTAAATATTATACTTTTACACTTTACGTCTTCACACGAATTGGCTCATGGGGTCTTCCTCGCGGCGTTTCTTCATCTTGTACGCTTCTAATTCCTCCTCGGTAGGCGCCTTCACCTCGAACATGCTGTTGTACGGTCGTTTTCTTTCGTCCATAGACAATAGATATTCCGCACGTTTCTGATGCCGATCCTCCATATCTAGTGCCTGTTAATAACATTTTGATTCTATAGCATACTTAAATAAGATTAGAAGTGTTCCTACTATAGTTAAAAAAATTTAAAAAGGTAAACATTTTCTACCCCTCACTAAAATAAAATACATCATCATTATCATCAACACATCTACAGTCCCACTGCAGGGTCTCCTCTGAGAAATGGGGTGATTAGACTGTAGTCTACCACGCTGGCCTGATACGTGTTGGCAGACATATGCTGTCGAGAAAAACACTCAGAGATGTAAGTTTCCTCATAATATTTTCCTGAACCGTTTGAAGCGAATGATAACGTCACTAGCACAACAAAATATATACCTTTTTCAACTTGTCTTCTTCCCGCTTCTCTTTCTTGAGCTCTTTCTTTTTTTTCTTCTTGGCCTTCTTCTTGCTCTTCTTCTTTTTGCTGGTTTTCTCAGTTTTGGTTCTAGTGTCGGACTCGGAGTCTGAAGAACTGCTTGAACTCGACTCGGACGATGATGATTTATCTGTAAAATCATCGTCATCAGTGCATGGAAGTTCACTCCTGGACAACAGCCTTCTCCTTAAAAAGGAGGGAATTGCCCATAATATTCACGCTTAGCAAATCTAGGAGATTGCAGTAGGTTTTAATTAAATAACAGGACAACGCTGCTGCTCATCATCCTGGTACATCCCTTAGCTGGTTCTTACAGCATCCACGTGATGAGATAACGTGACGCTATTATTACGACGGCACCTTACATATCAATTACAGTAAACTCTCGTTTATCCGAACAAATTTTTCCGATTTTTTTTCTCTGTTCACAACTTTAAAAATATGTACGTAAATAACTAACAGCTAATAGGTGTTCATTCAAAAGAGTAGGTGGTAACACTAAAACTGCTGTTTCTTCCCGCTGCCAAATAAGGCGGATTTTTTTTTCTGTAAGAACGCAAAATAAACGAGCTTTGTTGTTCAGCGTATAAGAACTTTGAGTTATCAGTCATATTTTGGCGCCTTTTTAACACGTCAACACAAAATTTTCAGTCAAGAACATGCAGACTTATTCACAAGCATATCAATAGCATTCTACGTACGCACGTTCTACGATCATATTTCGCGATATTCACGCAATTCGGGGTGTTTTACGCGGGAAAATAGAGGATTTTGGTTTATCCGAAATTTTCATTATTGGAACTGGCTGCCATTATAGGTCAGGGAATACTTAGTCTTTTAGCCTGTCCAGCAAATAGACTTAAGTACACGGGTAAGTGACCCTGGCCCCCCGAGCTACTACTGTCTCTTCTTACTCCTTCCGGGATAGTAGTATCCTATACCCTATAGTCCTTTTCCTAAATTCCATATTCCTTGTTCAATACACCTTTCCTACCTCATTCTTTTTCCTTTCCACTCCACTAAGCCTTGGGTACGCAACGAGACACTTTAATCACTTTTGAACCTCATAAAATGGCGTCGTCGTGGTTCGCTACCCGACACGTCTCGTTGCCCACGGGGGCGAACTGTGGGCTACGGATAGCCACTTTGCTCATTTAATAATCGGAGCAGGTGGAAAGAAGTGGTCTCTGCTTACCCCAATGGGAAAGAGGCGTGACTGTACGTATATAGTATATACTATAGTCTCTGCCTACCCTTATGGGATATTGGCGTGATTGTATGTATGTATGTAACCAGCTGCCGTCCAGATCATTTCGGATAAACGAGAGTTTACTGTATATTTGTTTTAACCGTTGTGCGCGTCTTCGATCGCGTGCATTACATCTCCGTCAGATAAACTATTCCGTAAGAACCGTACACGTTTGCAGGTCACAAACAAGGGCGTCGCTTTCCGGCTCGCAATTAAGTATATTGCGAAAGGAAGAAACCAACTATATTAATATTTCTCTGTATCACCCAAAGGTAGACTTGTAGGTAATAACTTAGGCATTAAGTCCATCTATACATGTAAGTGTATGAATATAAATAAATAATACATACATACACTCACGCCGATATCCCATAAGGGTAGGCAGAGACCATAGTACATACTACATACATACATACAGACACGCCTCTTTTCCATTGGGGTAAGCAGAGATTCCTTCCACCTGCTACGATCGTTTGGTGTAGCAAAGTGGCTATCTGCAGCACACATTTCGCCTCCGCGGGCAATGAGACGTGTCGGGTGGCGAACCACGACGCCGCCATTTTATAATGATCAAAATTAAGTTCCTCATTGCATTCCCACGGCGTATTGGAAAGGAAAGAGGGAAAGGTGCATTGAGAAAGGAATATGGAATTTAGGTGAAGGACTATAGGGTACTATAAGATATAAGATACTACTATCTCGTAAGGAGTAGGAAGAGACAGTAGTAGCTCGGAGGGCCGGGGTCGCTTACCTGTATACTTAAGTCTATTTGCCGGATAAGCTAAAAGGCTAAGTACTCCCTGACCTATAAATAATATTACATATATATTATTGCGTCACCCGTTCACTAAACAGTTTGCTCTTGGAGAACTAAATTGTGAGCTAAGCTCGCCTTTGTATTTCGTTCTGTGGACAATAAAGGAATTAAGAATTACAATCCATCTATATTATTGTAAAATTGTTAAATGTCAAATTTTCAAAAATCTAAGTTAATTAAAAACAAACTACTCAGATTGTCTGAAATCAAATCCGTCGTTGTTTGTTTGTTCGAGCTTCACGCAAAAACCAGATAATAGATTTTGGTCAAACTATTACGGTCTTAAAGATACTATTCCGACTTAAATACTGCTACATGTTTCATCAAAACCGGTCCAGTAGAGTTGAAGATACAGCTTGATCCCTGTTTTAGTAGCCGCCGTTAAAGTACCAGAGCTCCAGTGAAATTAGTTCTAAGGCTTTTTATATACATTTAGGATTGTTCCGGGATTTCCCATGTAGCGGGAAACCGACAATGACGCGGGCGGAGACGCGGGAAAAAGCTAGTATATTTTCACATTTATTATTTCATGAAAGAAAGAAGAACATAAGCTAATATCTGTAGTTTTCGTTATGTTTTGTTACAAAACACGTTTTATTCACGCGGCAAATTTCATCAAAATAGGTACAGTCTTTTAGGCATGATTGAAATACAAACATACTAACATTTAGATAAACAAATTTTCGCATTAATAATATTAATAGCAACCGGTCATATCCCCATACCTGTGTGGATGCGATTTTCACCTTCGGAATGTGATTCCAAAATGTTCGTATCTTAGTGTAACAGTTTGAAACTGAATGACCCTTCTACCCGTCAACAGGTTGATATAATACCTTTATGTTTCTCTTCAGCTTGCTCTTTCGATGTCGCCACTTTTCCATCATCAGCCACCTCCAACACCACTGATTTGCCCGCTTCTCCCACGCAGTACGACATCTTTAAAACAATAATGAATTATACAGAAATTAATGGGAAGAGATTTGGAAAATCCATAAACGCACTTTTTTATTTTAAACAGATACTTTTATTAAGTACATAATTTAAAAAATGCAAAAAAAGTTTAAATGAAGGACAAATTTTGTTAAAAATATATGAGAATGATATTTGCGAGAGAAAGAGAGGGGGGGGGAGGGGGAAAAGAGAGAGAGAGAGAGAGGGAAAGAGAGATAGGGAGAGAAAGGGGGAAAGAAGGCGAGGGTGGGGGCGAGGTGGGGGGGGGGACCTTATGCATATTTTTAATTTTGTTCATCTATTACAAGTTAGTTTAAAAAATAAAAATGGAGAGAAATTTAAGTGATAATTTTGATAATTTTGAGGAAGAAATTAGGCCGATAAATAGAAGACGAATTATGGATATAATATCGGATAGCGATGAAGGTGATAATAATCAAAATGATAGTGACAGTGAATTCGAGCGGGAAGAAAAGATGAGTTGCATAAAATACATAAATTTACAGGTGTTGGCGGCGTAGCAGATTACCATACTGCACAAATAACTAAAATTTCGGTCATTACTAATATTATATATATGCCCAAACAACATATTTGCAATAAATTTTTCTTTAAAATGCTGAAATATGAAGTTTTTTTTTATTAATTTCTAGTGACTTTCTTAGATAAATATAAAAAAAATCTGTTTTTATGGGCCTTTTCCTCATAATGCAAAATGGGTTAAACTATCGCTACCACACACAGTAAGTATCTTTATTAACCGTTTTAGTGCCAGGGGTTTTTAAAAATCAATGTCGAATGTGCCATGAAGCGCGATAGCGCTTCCTTTATTTATCTGCGAATAATGCCAATCGACGCGGTCGCGCTGCTCTTTCTTTTCGTCGAAATATGCCGCCCGGCGCGCTTGCGCTTCAGACTTATACGCATTTTTTTAATCGTAACAATATTACATTTTTTTAAAATATTCATATGTTTTTTTTTAATATTGTTAAAAATAAACCTCTTTTCCTTCAAGTAGGTTTTTTACTGATCGAGCGCGTTGCGAATTGACGATCGTGATCAAAAATAGCGACACGATTCACCACAGTACGCGAACAGCGCCATCGCGCTGCGTGGCACTAAAACAGTTAAGGAGTGACAGCACTCGTAACCCCATTTTTTACCTAAATATAAAATTAATTCTGGTGATATGGGCCTTTTCCTCATATTTCCCCATGAATCAAATGGGTTAATCTGCCACCAGCTCACACGACACGCACCTTTATGAAGGAGTGGCAGCACTTGTAGCCCCACTGCCCGTCGCGCCAGAACGAGCCCCACACCGACGTGTGATTGTTCAGAAGCACGTCCTCCTCGTACTTACTCCTGAAAATTGTTTTAATATATCAACATTACTAACAATACCAGCTTTTGCCCGCGGCTCCGCCCGCGTAAAGGTCTGTTTTCCACTACATGGGAAATGAAACAGTATACAGTGCGAGAGTGTGCACGTATATTTGTAATGTACGCAAACCGTTCATCCGTTATTAGGACATCCTTAAATAAATAAATATTTAGAATAGAATAGAATATACTTTATTGCACACACATTTACATGGAATAAACAATTATCACAATAATTACAAAAAAAAAAAAAATGTGTACAAAGGCGGCCTTTATCGCGAAGACGCAATCTCTTCCAGGCAACCTCTTAAATAGGAGAATAAAAACTAATTAACTCAAAAAGGGTAGTAGACAGTGCGCGCAGAATTAATATATAAAATAATAACGTTATAGGATACTTATAATAATAATAAAATTAAATAAAAATGCATAAATACTATTTAGTAAATGAGAGGTAATGATTTTTCACCATATTTTTAAAGATGAGCAGTAATATTTATGCACATAAAGAAACACTTCAGTGTATGTATTGTTATAAGAAGTTGATATTATAATTATGGTGTTCGAGGTTGTGCGTTCCCCGTTACAGGTTGTATGACTCAATATGAACCCAACTGTCGCTCGGTCATTCACTCACTTGGCCAGCTGTTTCTCGGGTCCTTGCACCAGCGTGCCATCTCGGTTGTATCGCGTGAACACTTCACTCTGCGCCAGCAGGAGCTCCTTCGGAGGCGCCTTCAGGTGTTCTTCTCCACCATACTTTTCTAACACGGATTGTTTCACCTGTGCCAAATGAAAATGGACAATGTCAATTTAATAATTAAAAATTAAAAATATTGATTGTATTTTATTTAAGTGATATATAGCAACAGGGTATTGGAATTAGACCGCCCATGTCTAATTCGGATTTTAGATACTGAAAATGATTACAAAATCCGTTTTTAGAAAGCAATTTCTGTAAGACGTTGTTATTAGTTTCGTTAATTAACCTTTAAGTACTGACGTGGTTTACCATGTCATGGTTAGTGATGTGACGTATCTTAAACGGCTGCAGAAATAATCAATAAATATTAAAGTTATGTACTAACAACTGGATTTTTTATTAATATTATGTTACTAAGATATATAAAAAAACAATAAAATCCCGAAGCTACCGGGAAGGGCGAGGGTATATCTTCAAAGGTAACGAAATAAAGATCAAATTTGTTCACCCGCCGTCTCTGAGACACCCACGTCAGTACTTAAAGGTTAATGGCGACCTACGAAAAGAAGATATTATTTTAACTGTTATTGGTTCACAATCCGTCGGCACTGTTTCATCTTTTTTACTCTGGTAAGCGCTTGCTTAGTTAAAAAGAGAAGAGGCAGGTTTCGTTCATTTGTGCGATCGATTTGATTTCTGCGGTCATATTTACTCTATACATTTTGATGTCTTCTATTGCCCTAAGCTATATAACTTCATTTTTATATATCTTCATTCCGCACACGACAGGAACCTACGTTGCTCTAATAATCTACTTCTACGGCTGCCTCGGTGTTCAACTACTTCCAACATCATCACAGCAGCCCACAGACGTCCACTGCTGAACATAGGCTTCCTTGAATGAACGCCACACCGAGGCTATGAGCCGCCTGCATCCACCAATTTCCGCGAACTTCAGTAAGTAGGTCATCTGTGCACCTAGTTGGGAGTCGACCGCCACTCCAGCAGTTTAGGACCCCAACTTCCATTAACTACTTTACCAGGTCCAAATTGAACTCAGTTTTTATAAGTATATGGTTAACCTGTACGCACCTGTGTCTTAAACTGTTCCTTCTTCTCCTGGTACTCGCGCTGCAGCAGCTGCAGCTTGGTGGGCTCGGCCAGCAGATGTACGTCGAGCCCACGCGCCTGCGCGTCCCAGGCGAATAACTGCGCGGCGCCGTGCGCACGAGTGTCGCCCGTGAACCGCACGAAGTTCTCGCCCTGGTACTCGGATCTGATGAGACAACGCACCAACTTGTTTGTACACACGGTGACTAAAACCGGAATAAACCAGTTTGCACTAGCTACCACGCGCCTCGCACTCTCGCATCACTCGCTTATAAGTAGCATTAGGAATTAGTTATACATATTAAATTACGTCTGACATGTACAATATTAAGTACTTACCTATAAAATTAAAAAAATATAAAAAGTATTTTTTTATTTATCTATCTGCAACGCAAAAACATCTGCAAACTAACTTGGCTGTACATACTTCACTTTAGGTTGTCTGCTCTCTATCCGTGTGGTCCCAAATTATGTAGATTCAGATAACAGAACAGCTTAATGACAGGAGTGTCAATGCCAAGGAAAGATATTCCGACCAAACGGGTATGTCCGGCGGGGTCTGCCAACGCCCCTATAAACACAACTACCAAACCGATTGTTTTGAAATATAGTAGGAGAGTAGATATAATACCACTGCCGTACATAACCTATTACAAATCATCACCAGAATGAAGACGCGAGTTTCAGTTAGTAAATCATAATTTTAACGTCCTATAATAGAAGTTGTTGTATATACCACCGACAAAATAATAATGTCTCTCTGTTTTTTCCCGTAGATACTGTGAGAAACCACAAAGGTATCATCATCCATCATCATCTCCAGTCCATATCGTCTCCACTACAGGGGCACGGACCTCCCTTGATCAGGAGGGGGATTAGGCCGTAGTCTACCACGCTGGCCTAGTGCGGGTTAGTAGACTTCACACACTCATGCGGGCATGCAGGTCTCCTCACGAAGTTTTCCTTCTCCATTATGTACATTGGTGTCTATAATGTAGACTGTACATGAATTACAAATAATAACTCAGTGGTACGGGACCGGGATTCGAACCCACGACCCTTAGATCGTAAGCCTTGCACTTAGGTATGCATTAGGATAATGGGCCGCAGCATTATCCTGCAATTCAATCAACATCTGCTACCATCACCAAGCGCCAGCCAAGCGTGGAGATTACAGCAAATCCCTTTTGTAGAGAAAGCCCATGTCCAGCTTTGGACCTCCAGCGACTGACGATGATGACTACACATCGGAACAAATACATATCAAGCACGCGCAAGTGCTAATCTTAATTTTAACAGATAATTCATTAATTGTTGTAAACATGAAACCATCAAATAAGGACTTACTCAGAGACACTCGGGTTAGGGTTGTCCCTCATGGAGCGAGTCTTGGGATCGTAGTACGCCGAGTTGGGATCCAAGTTGCGCAAGTACTTCGCAGTGTCCTCACGTATACGCAGGTTTCGTACGGTAATGCGTTGCTTGGAGTCCACCTGATTACAAATTTTAATGGTGATAAAACTGATTGACAAGCTCAGGGAGTAGCTTAAAGGTAGATACCAAGCCACAAAACATACAAAAAAGTTCAAGGAGTACGCAATTCCGACACACCTATATATTCACCCCAGCATTAGTCAGGGTCCGCTGTTATTGTAGGGGATGCGTCTGTTGGTTGGGCTTAGGGAGACGAATCTAAAGTAATTTCAACGAGAAACGATACCAAATTTAAACAAAACCAGTAAAATGTCATTTGCTAACGCAGTGATTTGCAACCTTTTTGAAAATTATATTATTTATTCTAGTATCTATTTTAATAATCTTTGGCAAATAGAGTTTTATTATTATTATTTTAAAAAGCTAACAACTAGTGATAGCTAACTACTAATGATATTAAAATATTGGTACCATTATGAATAATTCATAATAATGATCAAATAACGACTGTAAATAATTCAAAGCAAGAGTACATAAATCAGTAGTTGGAAAGACACAAAATGAACCACGTAATTATAAAATGGCCGCCAGAATTGTTGGTGAGCCCAACGGTAAGCGACTTGAACCTCGAACATCATAACTGTGAGCACACGACCTTAACCAAATATACAGAATTGAAAGAAATTGACAGTAAACTCTATGGCTTTGATACCCAAATTGGTCTATGTCGGCCCCCAGGGGTCGACAATGACCTGCACAGGATCCACGCCAACTATCAAAAACACATTTGAAGTTAATAAATTTACAAAAATGTTATATTAACTACACTTTGGGGGTCTACCCAAAAGTGAAAAACATTACAAATGGTCTACAAGACAAAAAAGTTTAAGGGCCTCTGCTCTATGGTGTATGGATTATGGTCCAGTCATATTTTACGTTCGTTGGCAGTACATTAAATTAGAATCAAAGCAGTATAATAAATCAACTTTTTTTCTATGGATATCGATGGATTTCTGTAGCCACTTACAGTAAGTCAAGTGAACTGGATGCCCGGTTGCCACAATCATGACATAAAAACAAATATATTTTTTTGGTTTTGTTGGATTTACCTAAAGGCAAATCGTTTGTTTCGTTTTTATTAGAATCTAGTTTAGGTGATAATGCTACCTTGGTACCAGGCATGTCAACTTCATCCACATATTTATCTTCATCTTCCTCTGCGAGGTCATCCTCCTCTGTGGCTGTTGGATCTGAAATACATTTAAGTCACAATTAGCATCAAGAGTGACCAATTACTCTCAAACGTCGTACTTTCACGGCATAATGCTTCTTATGCCTGTCACAGTGTATGGAGAAGAAATGTGTACTCTAACCAAACAGAAACTGAATACTGAACTGTGTACTGAATCCATGTTGCCCATAGGAAATTAGGGATGGTGTTGTGCAACCACATACTTTTTTAATGTTTATTTTCCAGAGAAAATGTAAATGGACAGATAGAATTTAAAAATTGTGTACTAGAGACCCAGGACTGATAGCAGTAGTGTGTGTTGGAAACCTACTAAATGATTTGATGACGTTTCCAAGATACCTGTAAAATCCACCCTGTATTGACGCCCCTATAAGAAGCGATGGATGGATTAGTGGACATGTCCATGAACTCAACGCCCTGAATGTTGATAAACGAGAAAGTGAAATGGCCGAGTAGGAATTCGGTCCCAAGCAACAACAGTGGGGATCAATAAAGTCAGGGAGAAGTATGTAAGGCTATGTAAGGCAAAAAGTCTGTCATGATGATGTCTGTCTTTTATGAATAAGCCAAAAATTTAAGTTTTCTAAAAATCGAACCTGTTGGAATGAATATAATTAATGATGAATATGGTGAGTATATGTACACTGGTGGTGTAGTGGTTATAAAGGTCACGAGTTCGCACCCTGTCTCGTACCACTGAGTTATTCTAATTTATATATGGTCTACATTGTAGACACCAATGTACTAAACGGAGAAGGAAAATTTCGTGAGGAAACCTGCATGCCCGCTTGGGTGTGTGAAGTCTACCAATCTGCACTAGGCCAGCATGGTAGACCACGATCTAATCCCCCTCCTGATCAGGGGAGGTCCGTGCCATTCATTCAATATGGACTGGGGATGATGATAATGAATCATCATACAGAAAATATAAATGATAACCAAAATTAAGGCCGTTATATGATTCAACATCTATTATGAGAGCTCACCTTGTTCCAATCTCTTTGCTCTCAACTCCCTCTTGGCGTCTTCAACTTTCTGATACTCCTCAATGATAGCTTTGTGTTGTGAGGGGTCGTAACCATTCCACCGATCCCTCTTGCCGTCATAGCTGAGGTTCAGGTTGGGCTGGCTGAACTCGTCAGGGGCAATGCCGGCATTTGAAAATTTAGCTCCAATCTGAAATATTGACATTTATATAATTATATTGTATTATATCATTATATTTGGCTTCTGCAACCCATGGAAATCAGTAGAAGTTTCGAGAGAAGATTGATATATTGTATATTTATTTCTTTAAAACTTCATATACAATTTGTCGTGTGGCACCGGCGTAATAATAGTGTCGCTCCTTTTCTTGTCGTGGATGCTATGGAAACCAAGGGATGTACCAGCGTAATGGGCTGTTATTCAATCAAAATATACTGCGATCTCCAAGATGCCCACCAAGATTGGTGGAAGTGGATTACTATTTATTACTATTATAAAATTGTTAAATGTCAAATTTTCAAAAATCAAAGTTATTTAAAAACAAACTACTCAGATCAACTAATTAAGGGCTTCTGAAACCAAATCAGTCGGTGTTTGTTTGTTTATTTGTTCGAGCTTCACGCAAAAACTAGTGGGTAGATTTTGGTTCAACTATTACAGTCTTAAAGGTACTATACCGACTTAAATACTGCGGCATGTTTCATCAAAATCGGTCCAGTATAATTGAAGATAATGCTCGATCCCTGTTTTAGTAGCCGCCATTAAGGTATGAGAGGTCAAGTGAAAGTGGTTCATTAGCTTTTTATATAAATGTATGATTGTGTCGGGATTTCCCATGTAGAGGAAAACGGACATTCACGCGGGCGGAGCCGCGGGCAAAAGCTAGTATGTATTAACCGATTTTTTATCTCATTTCATATTTTCTTTTCGCCTATGAATGCACCTCCTATTTTCTTTATCTCTGCTCTACCCTAAGGCTGACTGGTAGAAAAGCCTGAGGTATTAAGTCCGCGTTTACATATTTATGTATGAAGTGAAATAAATAAATAATTGTCAATTGACAATTCATCGCCAGTCACTCGAATGAGTTTGTTATCAGTTCGTCGCAATGTTTATGACATAACCAGTACATAAATTTCATGTTGTGCGTCTATGACATACTTTCATCCCCGCAAAGGAGAATTATAAGCGCATGGTAAAATAAAACATCTATCTGAATGGAAACACTATAGGATGTTTACACTGCAATAAGGTTTTTAGTGAATAATAAAGTGCAAAAGAAAATCTAGATAACTACTCAATGTTAACAGGAAACAATTGCGCTACAAGTCACGCCACAGCATGTTGGAATTGTATCCCGAGCCGGAAGACTCTTTACCATTTCTCTTTACTAAGCTGGCTGTACTACTTTTGTATTAAAGAACTGGGTGTGTAACTGAGGATTACGGTCAACAACTGGAACAGTACAGATGATTGCATAGAGTCAAAGTGTATTGAAACTTTGCCCATTTAAGACTAATAACTTATCATAACTTATCCTGACTTAAGAATGCTACTGCAGAACCTGACCCAACATAGGAATGCAGATACTATTGCATGGATGCTTCACTTGCCAAATTGATTAACTCCATAAAACAAGAAGTTGAGAAAAATGATAAAATAGTGTATAATGTGTTTTAAAATTCTTCTTAAAATAAAAATTCAAAAATATTATGTAGACTGTATTACTGCATATGCATCTTTTATCTAACAACATGGGGAAAGTGTAAGATAGAATATCCTTAGAGTAATTGTTATTAATGCTCCAATTTTTTCACGATTAAGGGAGTTAATTGCTTTAGTAAGTGAAAGAAAATTATTAATTCAAATTCAGTGGTCGAATAATTTTTTTATTACGGAAAAACTTCACTATATAAACATATGTTTTATATTATTTCATTATATAAATATATGATTTATATTATTAAATATATCGCTCATCCAATAGAATAATGACGTAATTGCAAAAAAGTTAAAATTTTATTTTGTGTTTAATAAGGATGATTTGTTGTTTAATATGGATTTTTTTGAGAATGCTCAAATCATTAATAATAATCTATAAATAAATTATGAAAAATCATGATAATTGATATGATTTACGAAATGGGTATAATTATATAATTATTATTATATAATTAATATTAATATAATTAATATTAATATTTTAAACTGAAACGCTTTTTATGATAAATTGCAAAAATGTAATTACGTCATTGTTCTATTGGATGAGCGATATGTATAATATATCCGATTATTTTCCTTATTCAAATTTTTTTTAACATCTTCCATTTTAATACTATAACGGTTATATTTAAAAAAAAACACACTGAAACTGAAATTTATAAGTACTTGCTTCTGTGGCAATTCAAATACAACTGATTTACGACGACGAATATAAATTATTTTCTCCAGCTGATCTAGTCAGTTCTGCAGAACGTAGTCTTTCAATAGTTCAATGTTGTAAAAAAAGTGCATATACATCTTTCATGTTATAATTTCACTACGTACATTCATTCAAGAGCATGGTAACGCTGTCGAATGTATTAAGTAGATGGGTGCGAAACTATTAGTTAATGGAAGTGGAAGATAGCGCGTGAGAAGCCCCACTTGTGGACCATGGTGACGTACTTGGTTTGCGTGATCAATAACAGTTCTCGTCCAAAGGATACAATGAAATTAAAAGAACAACTTTGAGATATCTTTGAAGCAGAGGAAAAAGAGTTTAGTGGGTGAACTAGATTTTTATTATCATTTACATAAATACAATACCAGATGGAGTTAATCAGATTGGCTTCTGAAATTGTTTATTATTCAATGGCTAAAACAATTTTGTCATTTAGTGGTGTTAATATTTATTATTAGAGAAATTTATTTTGAATATACAGGGTGTACGGGAAAACAGGACATCTGCTTTAGTATGTTATATAATATCGTCAATACATCTC
>WUAW01005696.1:100102-113230 GCA_017165845.1 Thaumetopoea pityocampa | reverse complement strand
TGTATGTATTTAGTATGTACTATGGTCTCTGCCTACCCTTATGGGATATCGGCGTGAGTGTATGTATGTATTAATAAAATCGTACAGACAAAGAAAAATGAAACAATACTTCAAGGATATATTTTATATAATCTATTTATATTTCATAATCGAAGGGGTTTGAAATTGTTTTGCATGGTGCCTGGCCCAACTTCCGATCGCTATTTATCTATTATTACTATTATAAAATTGTTAAATGTCAAATTTTAAAAATTAAAGGTATTTAAAAACAAACTACTTAGATCGACTAATCAAGGGCTTCTAAAACCAAATCAGTCGATGTTTGTTTATTTATTTTTTCGTTCGGTCTTCACGTAATAACCAGCGGGTAGATTTTGATTAAACCATTACAGTCTTAAAGGTATTGTTCCGACTTAAATACTGCGACACGTTTCATCAAAATCAAAACCAAATCCGTCGATGTTTGTTTGTTTGTTTGTTTGTTCGGGCTTCACGCAAAAACAAGCGGGTAGATTTTAGTTAAACTATTATAGTCGTAAAGGTACTATTTCAGTTTAAACAATGCGGTATGTTTCATCAAAATCGGTCAAGTAGAATTGAAAATACAGCTTGATCCCTGTTTTAGTAGCCGCCGCTAAGGTACGAGAGGTCAAGTAAAAGTATGATTGTCAGAATGCCTTGTCAGATTTTGAAGATTTTGGTCTGAATAGACTTACTTGAAAACAAATCTGATCAGATATTTTTATTTTCCACTCAGACACTTTTCTCCCATTTGGAGCTGAAATTTTAAATTTACGTTTTGGTACGTGCAAAGGACCGTATAAATTTAATAAAAAGCCTTTATTTCGACATCACGAACAAGTACTTCAATTTTATTTTGCTAAACACAATTATAACATATAATTTTTAATAAGAGTTCACGTGTGATTTTGTTGTGGACAGGCGAAAAGTGAATCAAGGTCAACCTTTACGTAAGTTTTCTATCTCACTCTCGCTCAAATGCATGTTGCTAGCACAAACAAAAAAAATCTTGGTTGTTCAAATCTCTCCCAACTAACAATGTCACACCTGATCATGAATTTTTCAAATTTCCAGATCCGATAATATTAATAGGGACAGACGAAATATTGTATTTTTTTTTAATAATATTGTATAATAAAGGTGACTTCTACACAAATAACTTCTACACAAATAAATTAAATACTGAAAAACCAAGATAAAAATACAAATTTATACCGCCCATAAATTAGCAACATTATTCATCAAACATAACAATAACGAAACCGCTATGTTAATTCCGCTGAAGGTACTGCCGTCTATATTAGTGAACCGCGCTGACATTATTTTAATGTCCATGGAATAGAGAATATTCGTCTTCCTAATAGGCTGAACACTGAAACTGAATAGCTGATGCCAAAGTAGCGTTTACAGTGATAATGGCCGCCAAAGCGATAGCGGGATAGACACTTATGTCACTTATTTTCTAAAAGAGTCAAAACCACTCGATCTTTATGTGAAAAAATAACCGCTTTTTGTTTAAACAATTAATTCTATTATTATAAAAATTAAATTTTCGTTAATAAACCTTATGAGTATTTTTATTTCTATTTTTAAATTTAAAAATAGAAATAAAAATATCTTTACGAATAGAAAAAACCTGCATGTTTAAATTAAAAAAGTTTGTTTTTAGTATATGACTCTTTTTAAAAGTAAACAACATAATTTTTCTATTGGATTTGTTGTTATTTGATAGAGTACACTGAATGCCTAAAAATTAAGTATATACGATAAATAATATAAAGGTATAAAAGAAATAAGAATGATTATTACATAAGTTAGATTTAGGTAATTAAAAAATAGACAAAAGGTAGTAAAACTACAACCTACGCTCAAAATATGCTACTTCAATGTGAATAACCCCATCCATGAAATGAAGAGTCCAGCTCGTCACTGGTTTTTCATTCCATACCGCACAATGACGAGCCACACTCGTCATGCGACTAAGGTTACTGTTGAATATGATAATTAATTTAGTTTAAAATTTCTAGTGTACTGAAGTCGACAACACTTTTGTTACTTGTGGAAATATTACAGTTCACTATCATATATTAGTGGTGATTCTGTTGTAACAGAACTTAAATAAATTTAGACTCTCCCTATCTTTTTCTAATGTCAAACTCCAAAAGGAGATAGCTACAATTTGGGTGCTGTCAGTTTCATTTAGACATATCAAAATTAAGAGATTTAGACGCGATCTCGGAACATGCCGACGAAAGATACGCAAAAGCATAACATTTTTTGTACCTTTTAAGAGGAATATAGGTTGATATTCGCTAAAATGTTTGCTATCTCATTTTGGTGTTTGTCATTAGAAAAAGATAGGGATAGTCTAAATTTATTTAAGTACCAAAAAATTCTAACGGTACACAAAGCTGGTAATTCTGTTGTAACAGACAACACAATTACCAGCTTTGTGTACCATTAGAATTTTTTGGTATAATTCTAGACCAAATTGTTGTAATACCTGTCACGTACTAAATTTGTATGAAAGTATTGACATGAAATCAGAAAGTCAAATACTTTCAATTAAGAAATTATTTATTTTTCCCCTACAGAACTATCATTATAAAAGGTTTTCCTTGTAAACTCTATATTCGTTAGATAAATCGTACACTTTTTCATTATTAAATCGTACCAAAAGGGGAGCGGGTAGCTTGATTCTCAGCATTACGGAAACATGAGAATGATATGACCTATTATGACAGATCGCAACACCATGTACGAATAGACACACTGTGTTGAGAGGCAGCGGATCTAATCCTGATTTTATCTTCATAATTCCTACATTTAATTTAAAGGTCAGGTCAGTTCAGGGAGTACTAAGTATTAGCCTGTCCGGCAAATAGACTTAAGTGTACGGGTAAGCGACCCCGGCCTCCCGAGCTACTACTGTTTCTTCTTACTCCTTCCGAGATAGTAGTATTCTATATCCTATAGTTCTTTTTCCAAATTCCATATTCTTTATATTCGTGGAAACGCAATAAGAAACTTTAACACTTTTGAATCCTATAAAATGGCGGCGTCGTGGTTCGCCCAATACGTCTCTTTGCCCGCGGAGTCGAAATGTGGACTACGGATAGCCACTTTGCTAGTTTAAACAACCGTAGTAGGTGGAAAGAAGTGGTATCTGCCTACCTTAATAGTTTGAATGTGCACTTAGCCAAACTTACAAAGTTGAGCACTGTAAGTTCTCAATAAGTTACGTAACAGAGTGAAGCCCGTGACACAGACAGATGATAAGTGAAGTTAAGCAAGATGGGCATCTCGATAAACTAAACCATGTAATCGGATTAAATGTTTTACGGAACTCCTTCTTTTGAGCTATTTGAAATTGTACATACATACATACATACACTCACGCCGATATCTCATAAGGGTAGGCAGAGACCATAGTATATACTACATACACACATACAGTCAAGCCTCTTTCCCATTGGGGTAGGCAGAGACCACTTCTTTCCACCTGCTACTATCGTTCAATGTAGCACAGTGGCTATCCGCAGCCCACATTTCGCCCCCGCGGGCAACGAGACGTGTCGGGTGGCGAACCACGACGCCGACATTTTTTAGGAAATTGTTCACAGATAAAAGCGATTTCTTTAAACAAGACATTTTCTATTATATGAAAGTATCCATTGTATATTGTATTTAGCCAAAATATGAGCTCTCATATCATCATCATCACCCATCTCATATCACCCAGTCCATATTCGTCTCCATTCTAGGGGCACGGACCTCCCTGATCAGGGTGGGGGATTAGGCCGTAGTGTACCGCGCTGGCCTAGTGCGGGTTAATAGAGTTGACTACATGCGAACATGCAGGTTTCCTCACGAAGTTTTCCTTCTCCGTTAAGTAAATTTGTGTCTACAATGTAGACCGTACATGAATTACAAATTACTCAGTGGTACGGGACCGGGATCGAACCCACGACTCTTCGATCTTAAGCCGTGTCTAACACCACTACACCACCAATGTACCTCATACATATATATTGAAACAAATATTTTGTAGCCAAGTGAAAAGAAAATATCCTTGGAATTAAAATGGTCATTGTTTTGTGTGAAGTCAAGTGAGTTTGATCATAGAAAATGTATCTTCTAGAACAGTTACTATTCTAGTTCCAAAATATGTATATTTAGCTGTTTTTAAATTAAGTTATTTTTTATTGCTTTAAAGTGGTTTTCTTTGATTATAATAATAAATTATTCAAGTAATTATGATATTGTTCTAAGAACATCATACTCTTTAAATAATATGAATAAATAAATATTGCTTGGCTATACACACACTCTCTTAAACTTACTAAATATTACAAAAAAACGTGTTTTTTTTGTCTTGTTTTTTTCGTGTATCAGGCGTTATTTTATCATCATCTGTCCTTGGAAATTCACTGCTAGACATGGGCCTCCGCCAATGATTATCACACCGAGCAGCTATGAGCCGCCTACATCTACCCAATGCCCGCTACCTTCACCGGGTCCACTTAATTGGGAGTCTACCCGCATTTCGTTTTCCGTTTCATTTATATCATATAACAAAAATGCGAATTAAAAGTGTGTGTGTGTGTGTGTGTGTGTGAAGTTGCAATGGGCAGGGCACACAGCACGAACAACCGACGGCCATTGGGGCCGCAAGGTGTTGGAGTGGCGGCCACGCACTGGAAAGTGAAGTGTGAGCAAGCCTTACACAAGGTGGACTGACGACTTGGTTAAGGTTGCGAGACGCCGCTAGATGAGGGCAGCGCAAGACTGATCTTTCTGTAAAACCTTGGGGGAGGCCTATGTTCAGCAGTGGTTGTCTTTGGGCTAAGATGATGATGATGATGAATTATAAGTAGAGCTAATAGGAAATTTCATTTCGTAATGGGATTTGCCATAATCTACACCCTTGGCTGGCATCTTGGATGTCGCAGTGAATTTTGATTGAATAACACGATAACGCTGCTGTCGTTATCTTGGTACAACTCTTAGCTGATTCTAACAGCATCCACAGGGACAGATGGAGCGACGCTATTATTATGCCGACAACACACAGTAAATTAACAATTGACGTTATTTAACTATATTTTAATAACAACTCGTGTCAAAAAGATCAAACACGATTACGTAGCGCGCTTAATAGACGGTAGTGTATGAAAAGATATATGTATGTGGATGAGGCGAGAAAGGTGCGTCAGGATCGTAATATGTGGCAAATTATGGTCTCTGCCTACCCTTGTGGCATACCAGTGCGAGTGTATATATGTATGTATATTCTAAAACAGAGGTCCTCAAACTTTTTTGTCTTGTAGACCACTTGTAATGTTTTTCACTTTTGGATAGACCCCCCAAAGCGTAGTTGATATAACATTGATGTAAATTTATTATCTTCAAATGTGTTTTTGACAGTTGCCGTGGACCCTTTGCAGATCATTGTCGACCCCTGGAAGTCTATATAGACCACTTTGGATATTAATGTTCAAAAACAATATTAGTTGTATTATTGTTTTATAACAAATCATATTCATCTGATGACACCAATATACTTAACGGAGAACGAAAACTTCGTGAGGAAACCTGCATGCTCGCATGAGTATGTGAAGTCTACCAATCCGCATTAGGCCAGCCCGTAGACTACAGATTATTCCCCCTCCTAATTAGCGGAGGTCCATGGAATGGGATGGGTCCTGGGGATGGGATGATAAAATTAACGGAAACTGTGATTAGTTCTCCAAGATTTGTCATATTCAATAACTATATGTTTCGCAAACAAGTCCGCACTAGTTCGGTGTGCGGAACTTAGAACTGTTGTTTACTTGTTTGTACTCCGACTAATGAAACGGCGCTGTCCGAGAGATTGAACTGATATTGAGAGTTCAGGATTTATAGAGATAACGAGCCGATGTATCGAGCATGATGGATGGTCCGCTACAATAAGGCTTTTGCCAGATAAGCCGCCGTACGTATCCTGCGTTAAAAAAAATACAAAGATTTAATACATCACTGACGACTGATCAGGTCAGGGAGTACTTATTCCTTTTAGCTTGTCCGGCAATAGACTTAAGTATACGGGTAAGCGACCCCCACCCCCCGAGCTCCTACTGTCTCTTCCTACTCCTTCCGAGATAGTATCCTATTCCTATAGTCCTTTTCCCAAATTTCATATTCCTTGCTCAATCCACACATCTTCCCTACCCACTCTCTTTCCTTTCCATTCTTTTCGTGGGAACGCAATGAGGAACTTTAACATTTTTGAACCTTATAAAAATGGTAGTGTCATGGTTTGTCACCCGACACGTCTCGTTTCCCGCGGGGGCAAAAGTGGGCTACGGATAGCCACTTGGTTCGTAGCAAGCAGAAAGAAGTGTCTCTGCCTATCCCAGTTATTCGATAGTATAGTAGTCAGGATTCAATTCCCCACCGGAGAGCCAGGGAAAAAGGCTCTGCTCCTGCATTCTGTGCCGATGAGACCCGGGTTCGAATTCTGATAGGGACAAATTTTGTTGTATGATGAGTACAAATGATTGTATGTAACGTATTTATATATTTATGTATTAGTATCTATCTATATAACAAAGTATATATTAATCTTAGTTTCCTTGTTTTTAAGTATCTCGTAAGAGTGTATTAGTTTTTTCATATTTAAGTTTATTATTATATATTAGTTATATATTATAGTACTATATATTATTATATATTGTATTCCCATGTATGTATTAATATGTAATAACCGTTTTGTTCTATCAAAGAAATTGTGGATGAGAATCTCACAATTTCTTTCATCTGTGATAGCACTTACTTTTTGTAATGCCCTAAAATTGACTGGTAGAAAATGCCTAAGGCATTAAGTCCGCCTATACATATTTTATGCATGAAGTGTAAATAAATAATAAATAATATTTATTTTTACATTTAACATCTAAATATAAGAGGATGCTCGAAAGCCGTCCCAATGCACTCAGCGTTAAACAATTAGAGCAACGGAACGATTGTTCTTTTCGCGCGCTGTACGCTCTCACAAACTCTTCACGCTCTTGCTGCCACTTGTCTTCGTTTATATGGTCTTTTTCACACTTTACAGTATACTGTGAAGTGTGTAAAGGACGGAGCAAGTGTATACTCTTGAAGTTAGTATTATAATACTGGCTTCAAGAGTACACACTCATTTCTATCTGACTCTGAATGCATACGCTTTATGAAAAGTCTAGCTCACCTGGCTGATTTATGAGAACGGGTCGATTGATTCCCAATGTATACACTGACAACTGATTCAAAGGTAATGACTTTGCTTTCTGTGTCCATTAATCCCGGATTCGAATCACAGTAGAGTCAAACTTTATGTGATGAGCATGAATGTTTGTACTCGAGTCAAGGGTGTTTATACGTATTAGCATTTATTTATATATGTAAGTACATCGTTTTCTTGTACCCACGATAGAGGGAATCCTAATATGAGACTAGATCAGTGGGTGTAAAAAATAAAGTGTCCACAATATTATGTTCATCAAACAACATAAATCTCGGGCCAATTGTGACCCGGACTTTTATAAGTCATGCATGGGTCCGAAGGCCTTTTGACAGTTTAATATGATATGTAATGGTGACACCATCCGACGATTATCACAGTTGTGCACTATATGAATGCACGCAAGGACAATCCCTGGTCAGTATATAGGAAAAGGGGATTAAAAAAGACTGGGCTATTGAGTTGATATGATAGTGCACAGGATACTCAGGACTATGGAGGGGACTATGGCGTCTGCCCGACACAATATTGAAAACACGGATAAAATGGGCAGACGGTAACTTGCCACTCTAACACCTTAATGGGCCCCTGAAACAGTCGCACTCAAGGAGTGACAAGAGGGCAACATTTGAACAGTGGCTTAAGGGCGGAGAGGTGTCACTGGGCTTTAAACTGTACGATCACATATATTATACTAAATTCGTCATCATGAGCGTCCTATCTATTTAAAAGAAGAAGCGCCATTCAACGTTCTGCAAGCGAGTGTGCGTGAATGGTTATGTACATTTAGTTCAGATTCTAACAAAACTAATCAGTCGTCGACGTACCTACACAAACTTTTTTAATCTGTACGTAGCCTTAGATAGCTCGTATGAGTCAATCTCATAACTGATTTCTAATGTTAACGCTTCGTATGATGACTCAACGATTTCTTCGCTAAATTGATATTAAGTTGGCACTACCTGTATCTGACCGTGATAAGACGAAAGGTTAAATTACAAAGGATAGATTTGAATAATCCAGGATAGGACTGAGGGTGTAATGTCTCTATATTTGTCAAACGTGTGGTTTGAACATTGAAATTTCATTTTAAACTATTGTAAGCTTAATTATTATTAACTTTTTTTGCGTTTATATTAACTCTATGTAAAATTTAGCAAATAAAAGTTAAAAAGACAAAAATACATTTATTAAAATAAGCACAACAACATCCATAAACACTTACTCCGGTATCTCATAGGGGTAGGCAGAGACCACAGTTTAGCAAATACTACGACCCTGACACACCTCTCTCGCCTCATCCACATACATTCATCTTTTCATACACTTTCGTCGATTAAGGCTGCTACGAATTTGAGAATGCGCGAGATTCGAATGACGAAATGAATGTTGAATGGATGGAATCGGCAAATCCGATTGCGCTAGAAGGAGGATTTAGTTTTTCGAGTAAATATATTGTATTTACGTATATATTTCTTTGGCACTCTCTGTGGCCTGAGCCGCTAGATGGACTTCAGCTTGACAGGTGTCGTTAGATTCGTCTTAATTGTAAGAATGAGACTGGATGTATCAAAATTATAAAAAAATTACATTATTTCCGCAGTTCCGACTGCGGAAATAATGTAATTTTATTAATTGTAATTTTTTCTTTGTTTTTTTTTTCAATAATTACGCTAGTTCAATATTTGTTTATTTATTTGTCTGCTGACCGTCAAAAACAAACTNCATAATGTAATTTTATTAATTGTAATTTTTTCTTTGTTTTTTTTTCAATAATTACGCTAGTTCAATATTTGTTTATTTATTTGTCTGCTGACCGTCAAAAACAAACTACTACAAAGGCAAAAACGTCTCCAAGCAGGGTTGGATGTACACCTGCTTAACAATTGTTTTCTTCTAATCCCCTGTATCGACTTTACGTAACAATACAAACTAAAGTATCGCAATGAGTACCAGCCATGTGTGCCGGCCATCAGGGGTAAATTACTGATTATGCGAGTTTCTCGCAAATTGGAGACGCAATAATACGCGTCCAATAGATACATAAAGATAATTAATTTTTGTTTAGGCAAAATAACAATATAATGTTATATATTTTGTGTGGAAGGTGACTCCGGTATAAATATTCGTGCGCATCACACAAAATTTGTCTCTACTGGGAGTCGAACTCGGGACCAACTGGCATAGGAAACAAGGTCACTACCACTGAACCAATCTGTCATGGTATATTGTGTGTACTATAGGAACTTATCTGTACAAAAACAGTTTTAGTGATGCAGCGATGATGAAGAATGATACTCTCAAATATACTATCATGATCAGCCTGTTGAAGTCCACGGTTGGACATCTTCTCCATAAATGGGAGGAGTTTGACGTATTCTCCGCGCTTGGAGTTACAGTACGTGTTGGTTGAATCACAATACTGTTGCTATTATATTAACTAAACGACTGATTCTCACAACCACCCGCCACAACGGATGGACTGACACAAACAAATAGGTACTATAAATATTTATTTTACAATAAATATTATAATATTACGTCAGGGGAATATTTAGTCTTTAAGCCTGTCCGACAAACAGACTTAAGTATACGGGTAAGCGACCCCCGCCCCCCGAGCATCTGCTGTCTCTTCCTTCTCCTTCCGAGATAGTAGTATCCTATACCCTTTAGTCCTTTTCCTAAATTCCATATTCCCTGCTTAATACACCTTTCCTACCTCATCTTTTTTCCTTTCTTTGCCCCTAAGTCTTGGGAACGCAATGAGGAACATTAACACTTGAACCTTATAAAATGACGGCGTCGTGATTCGCCACCCGGCACGTCTCGTTGCCCGCGGGAGCGAAATGTGGACTAAGAATAGTCATTTTGCTACAGTCAATGGTCGTAGCAGGTGGAAAGAAGTGGTCTCTGCCTACCCCAATGGGAAAGAGGCTTGACTATATGTATGTATGTGCCATAGTATGTATTATGGTCTCTGCCTACCCTTATGGGATATCGGCGTGAGTGTATGTATGTATTATAATATTATATGGAAACAATTTTGAATTCAAAACATTTTTTTTAATATTTTAAATGAAATAGTAAAAATTTCACAGGTTTTATTAGTCGTATATAGAAGAAGAAGAAGTCTGATTACAAGGAAAAGCTGCTCGAATTTTACGAAGTGATACTGTAAAATTGTCACCAGTTTGATAGTAAATTTTCACAATTGAAATTTGTTATCCAAGAGTGTAGGGTTCCATGGTAAAAATTAACTAAGTTTTTACTGAACATATGTCAAAAGATGACAGCTCAATTCTTGGCATTTCATCATTTGACAGCCTATTTACTTCCTAACCTCAAATTTACCCACCNGAGGAAAAGCTGCTCGAATTTTACGAAGTGATACTGTAAAATTGTCACCAGTTTGATAGTAAATTTTCACAATTGAAATTTGTTATCCAAGAGTGTAGGGTTCCATGGTAAAAATTAACTAAGTTTTTACTGAACATATGTCAAAGGATGACAGCTCAATTCTTGGCATTTCATCATTTGACAGCCTATTTACTTCCTAACCTCAAATTTACCCACCCTTTATAATATCACTAGTAATCATCCATCCATCCCCGGTCCATATTGGTCCCCAGTACAAGGGACAAATATGGACCGGGGGCATGGACCTCCCCTAATGAAGAGGGGGATTAATTGATTGTGATAACCTCAAGACGCGGCGCGTGGTGATTATGGCAAATCCTCCTTTTATCAGGAAGAGGCCCACGCCCAGCTGTCTGTCACAGACTGATGATGATTATGACAATAATGATACAATAATAAGGAATACTACCAACCCGCGATAGAATAGCGTGTATTAATACCTCTTATTAGATGTATCATTTAATATTATTTGAAATAACCGCGCTTTGAAGTTACTGCTAGTTGTTTCTTTACTCGTTATGTGTTAGCATTGGTGCCGATTCTGTAGTAACAGAATTTAACAAAATTTACTTCATCGCTATCTTTTTCTAATGTCAACCGGCATAACGAGATGGCTACAATTTTGATTCTGTCAGTTTCGTTTACACACGTCAAAATTAAAAGATTGTCTAAATCTTTATCATAAAAGATTTAGACGCGATTTCGGAACACACGGACTAAAGATACGCAAAACGCAATATTTTTTTGAACCGTTTGATAGAAACGTAGGTATAAATGTTTATGTTTTTTGGTACTCGCTATAAATGTTTGCAATCTGGTTTTGGCGCTCAACGTTAGAAAAAGATAGGGAGGGACCAAATTTAGATAAGTTCTGTTACAAGAGAATCGGCACCATTGTATGAAATCAGGTGTCAACAGCCAAATCTATTTGGTGTCTGTGCCAGTTGCAAATAAACATTGAAGAGAGTACACGTCGTTTCCGTTGCAACACAATATTTTTAAATTGTACCTTATATCTAGTACACCCCTTCTAATCAGAGAAAGTATGTACCCCTGTAGTAGGGATGAAAATGGACTGGGGATGATAAATAATAATAATACAGTGATAAGGTAGAAACAAAGTTTATAATATTCAAACTATAATATGTAAAACGTATTTACTGCACATATTTCTACATACTGCACATATTTCTTCTAAACAAGAAACGAAATGAAGAATTGCTTTGAATCTCTTGCCAAAACTGTCCGGCATCACGCCGGCAGTGTCTCCGACTGCGGGCAGCCGGGCTTACATCCGTCACTGCACTGCAGCTATGTGGGTCACTTGAACGTGTGTACGCTATTTGTGCCCTTATTACGTATAATCTGGACCGGAATGTGCCACAAAGGATTTGGATTTTTTTTTAAAGAGCGCTGCTGACCAAATAAAATGTTCGAGCTGATAGAAACTTTAATGGAATTCACCTGAAAGTTCAGCTTTATGTCAACGTGTGTTTAGTTACTTTGGAATATCGAGCTTCGGTCGGCGTTTTTTTGTAAATTCGCAGGCGGTTATCGATTTCGAGTTCGCTGTAGATGTTCTTTGAGTAGCAGAATAATTTGCTTACCCACTCACAGTGGCGTATTCCACAATCAGCTATAATGGAGCTCACGAAAAAAGTGACGCTATATTTTAAGCTAGAACCATACAGCGGATATAATTATAACTATATGTTTGACGACTTATTCGGACAGTAGCAGGGACCCTGCTTAATGTACTAATGAGTCCCAGGTTCAAATCCCGATAGAAGCAAACTTTGTGTGATGAGATGATTGAAAATATTTGTATTCGAATCATGGACGTATATATGTATCGTATTTATCTATATAAGTATGTATACCGTCGTCTAGTACCCTAGATACAAGGATCCTACTTTGGAATTAGATCAATGTGTATGAAAATGCTCAGAATATTATATTATTATATAGATTGTTCACGTCTCATTTATTTTCACTTATCATTAAATTTCAATAAAACCAGTCCGGTAGTTCAACAGTAGAGTAGGTAAGCCGACAAATATACTCGTGTTCACATTTATAATATAAGCCGCAACTAGGGATTTAAACCGAGCCGTGCAAATGCAGCGACGTGCCACCGAGCAGATACCAACCCGTGCACCAGATGCGAATCAGAATTTCCAATACAAAAATTGCATGCATCTTTGTGTTCAACGTATAAAAAGATTTTCCTCTTTCCTGTTATATTTTATCATACTGAAAATGTGAACTTAAAGCGTTTTAAGCGTTTAAATAAAATCGAAACATCATCATCATCATCCCCAGTCCATATCGTCCCCACTACAGGGGCACGGACCACCCCTGATTAGGAGGGGGATTAGGCCGTAGTCTACCGCGCTGGCCTAGTGCGGGTTGGTAGACTTCACACA